>JAJJWW010016755.1:0-160114 GCA_023531295.1 Papaver armeniacum
CGTCGGAAGATGGCTTGATAGTGGAGGTGAAGTCCTTTGCCACAAAGGTAGTTTCCACATCAGCTACCCAACGATGGTACTCAAGTCCTGCTGAGTCCGACAGTTCGAATTCTGGTCGAATTGGGTCCATCTTCTTTTGGAAAAATCCTACTTGTTTTGAGAATGAAGCCAACAACTTTCTTTTGTTTTGTGTTGTGTGAAGGATGGAAACTCAAATGGTTAGGCAAGGTGCTGATAACGTGTTTAGAGTGATAGACAAAATAAGAGACAAAACATAAAGTAGACAAAGTATGAAAGAGAGAAAGAGAAATCATGTGTTTCTTTCATTTCCATTAGTTCCATATATATACAAGAAGGGGGGAGCTTGTGTTAGTACACTTGTAACAAAGGACAAGAGAAAGAGCTACATGTGTCTAGTAGCAAAGGACTAGTTCTACATGTGTCTAACATAAATATATGTGCCATGCACTTAGACATAAAGAGTGGTCATCCATACCATGGACCACTTTACTACAACATGTTTCTCATTCTTTCTTTTTTTTAGCTGTCGAAAAGCTTTGTTTCTCATTCTATTCCAATTTATCCACTGAATTGAACTTTAGGGGATGTATGTATGTGATCAGTGGTCATGATAAGCTACGCTTAATGCTTGCTTAGTTGTACAAATCCTGTTTTTGGTGGATAATCTGATACCTCGTTTGTGTGAATGGATGATGTTGTTTCTCTCTTATCTTTGAGATCTTAAATTCATTTCTTCTCTTTTAAATTAAAAAAAAAAAGACTAAAATTAAAATTGATTTCTTGCGTTTCCTTCTTTCTTACCTTAAAATTTCTTCTGGGTTTGGTTTTAAATTTATTGGTGGTCTCATTTTTTTCATTTCTGAAGCTCATTTTTTTTTACTCTAGCTTAGGTGATCCTCTTCTAGAATATATGCGATCGTATGTTTGGAACATCCCCTTGTTTACTGATCTTCACCGATTTTCGGGTCGGGTTTCAGTTTAGCATTGATCATAGATTGGTTGTTTCATTTGATTTATTCCCTTGAATCATATCTATGAATTTTTTCCGGGTGAATCAAAATCGAAAAACTAGAGACGCAGACTTGAGAAGAGAAAAGGGATGGGACTCAGTTGACTCACTGAGTTGGAAACTGACCCAATCAACACCTGATTAACTGAAACTTCTCTGTTTCAATTTTTTTGCTCTATATTTTGATTTTTGATCGATTACGATTGATTTAATGGGGTTTTCAAATAACTTTGAACTGTTCATTTGTTCGTTTGATCGTTGTTGATTGAAATTGTTGAAAATTTTCTTTAATTATCTCAAACTGTAACTCAATTTGGGAATAAAAATTTCAATTTTATTTTATCTGCACATTTGTTGTGACGGACATCATTGAGTTTTTTCCATCACATAGGGACTCCCTTTGGTCGTCCGATAATAGACTATTTCATTTTAATGGTAGTTGTTTTTGAAACTAGACAATAAAGAGGTGGAACGATGTAACAATGTGTGATTGAAGCTTTGGAACAAGAATGGAGATATCACGTCCAAGTCAACCGAAGCTGGCCGCCTAATATCTTAATTGATGCCTTTGTATTTCAAATGATTGTCGTGTCCTGTGTGACAGTGTGAGTGTTTTACTTTCCTTTATTTTTTTTCGCATAATTGTCATGTGTGACGGTGCTTTATTA
Organism: Papaver armeniacum; assembly: GCA_023531295.1. Taxonomy (NCBI): domain Eukaryota; kingdom Viridiplantae; phylum Streptophyta; class Magnoliopsida; order Ranunculales; family Papaveraceae; genus Papaver; species Papaver armeniacum. The sequence continues at coordinate 1,699 of JAJJWW010016755.1, forward strand.
TTTTGGCAGTGACTAAATACAACCCACATAATATTAAATGCAACCCTTTCACATCAACAACAAACATTGGGATAGATGTAGCTACTATGTTCTACACCAACTGTGGACTAAACTTGTAGGATCAGAATATCGCGACATCAATACCTTGCGAGATTAGTAAACGACAGTATTGCGAAGGCGTCGCAGAAGAGTAATATAAATGACGCAATGAATGACGACAGCCGAAACACGAGAAAGATGTGAAGATCTAGCGAAGTTTAGGAGTGTCGCGAGATTGTATACTTGTACACTTGCGATATTTCGCAAGTCATTCCCGAAAATAAAGGACAACTTAGCTGTCATCCATTGTATAATACCCTATATAAAGAGTCGAATAAGTCTGTTGTGGAGGGATCTTTCCGAGTGTTAGGCAAGTCATTAGGAGAGAGAAAGTTTGTGGTGATCGTAATTTCTTTAGCTCTTTTCCATTATATCTTGTAAACATTCAAGAATTAATCAATAAAAATCATAGTTGTTCATCTTCAAATGTCTTAGTTGTGTGGATTCTAGTGAGGGGTGTAGTGTAGGATTTCCTTTAACTACATATTGGCGCTAGAAACAGGGAGAGAGTAAGGATTGACATCGTGATTTGAAAGAATTTGGAGTAGTAGGGAAGGAATTTCATATAATTTTCAACGAGTTTACCAAAATTAAGAAATGGCTAGAAGAAGAAATGCATCAGAACAACCAACAACTGTTAGAAGGAGTAGGAGACTTGGCTTTGGAGAAGGGAGAAATGAAATGGGAGAATCCTCAAGAATGAACATGAGGAATAATGAAGAAAATCAAATTCAATCACCAATTCAACCGAGTAGCAAATAGAAGCGTGGATTATGATAGAGTAAGCGTGCATACTTGGAGATCAGATTCCGTGGACGAAAGGGGAGAAGAACAATAATTGGTAAACAATGGACAAGAGGAGAGAGATCGAGAAGGGATTGGAGAAATAATTCATGGAAATGAAGAGATCGCAGCATTAGAGGCATTGAGACAAACAATACATGAAGAGAGACGATTAGAGGCAGAAGAACGTGCAAATTTGACAAGATAGTTACATGAGTTGAGGATGGAAAACATCAGATTACAAAAATAGAAGGTCAAGAAGCACTACAAGGTCAAGTTCAAGATCAGTCAGAGAGGAAAGGAGGAGAATTTTACCTACAGAAAATGCTGATGAAGAAAACCAAGAAGAAACACAAAATCCAGGAGCCTGAGAACATTGCGAGAGAAGAGAAATGATGGAAGATCGTTATATCCCACGTCCCGAGACTCTTCAAAATGAGCGAATGGTGGAAACCAAGGAAATAGGCGGCGTCGGGAGCGGAATAATCCAATTGATGAAGAAAATCAAGAAGAAGGAAGAAGAATATTGCATGGGAGAGAAGCACGAGAGGAAGCAAAAAAAAGAAATTGAGGATGAAATTGAAAGACATTATGTTGAACAAGAACGCCTATCTCGCGAGAGAGAAAGATTGAGAGCAGAAATGGAAGAACGGGGAGTTAGAAGAGGCAATTCGCTGAGAATAATCATGATAATCGAGAAAGAAGGCGAGAACAAAATCGCAACAATGATAATATTAATGAAGAATATGAAAGAGCACAAAGGAGAGTCGATAGGCAACAAAGAAGAGAAATTGATAGATATAACGGTGTGCGAATTCGTGAAAGAAGTGAAGGAGAAGATCTCGAGAGAAAGACGAGAAGAGAATGATGAAAGTCAAAGGAGACATGAACGCAGGAGAAGAGAAGCGGAACTAAAAAGACCAATAGATTCAAATTCGATAAAAATGAACAAATTTTGAGAGAATTCAGAAATGAGAGGAATGATGAAAAAGAAGGGGAGGAGGAAAGAGACAGTTGGATGAAGCCATAGAAGAAGCTGCGAAAACTCCGTTCACACAAGAGATACAATTAGGAGGAATACCACCGAAGTGCAACTTACCGACATTAACCAACATTTTCGATGGAACAACTTGCGCGATACAGCATATCAAAGCTTATATGAGATGTATGCTACAATGGGAGAATCATGATGCTATATTGTGCAAATATTTTGCATCAAGTCCGACAGAGAAGCTTTGAAATGGTTTGAAGGGCTACCGAAGAATACAATAACATCTTTCAATCACTTACGAGGCTATATTTTAGGGGCATATATAAGTAATAATTCCTGTGACAGTGTATTGAAGATGTATTTGGGTTAAAACAAAGGGTTGGTGAAAGTATGAAGCATCTAACTGTGAGATGGAAGACAATGTGTAGCGAAATGGCTGGCCGTGTGGAGGAGAGATATCTCATCTTATCATTCATTAATGCTATGTTCGCGACAAATCTATATATTCAAATTTTTAGAGTCAAGAATACAATCACAATGACCGAGTTGCGAGAGCTTCAGGAGGAGTATATTGCTCTAGAGGAAAAGCAAAATGAGATGGAATCATACCACCGTCGCGAATACAAGTTCGGGAGAGCTGCGAATGCAAGTTTGTTACCCAAATTGATAAACACCGTGGCGAGTACCTCGCAAGGTCAACAAGGAATGAGGATACCAGATGATGGTCGGAAAAGTTGGTAGCCATGGGAAGTCGCGATCGGGAAGAATTTGAAAGAGAAAGAAATTTCTACAACCGTGGCGGAAATAATAAAATTCAAAGGCTTGATCGGGCCGCAAGAAACCTATGGAGGTCGAGGCATAATCCGTAAGAGACTTATGGAGGCCGAGAGGCGGAATTATCATAGAGGGCAGCGAGGTCATAGAGTCGTATGGGAAGAAATCAAGATGCCTCCACTAAACGCTAGCGTGAAGAAAATATGGGAAGCAATAATCCTGATGGAGAACATACCGCACCATGGAACATGGGGAATGAACCACCTCCGGTGTGAAGTCATGAATTCTGTTCCTATCACCATTTTCATGGACACCTAACGAATGATTGTAGGAATATAAAAAGAATCATCCTCCGAATGATAGATCAAGTGAAGCTAAATCATTTCTTAAAAGGTGAAGAGAAGACTCAACCATTACCAACACCTCCAGAAATTCACAGAGTAAATACAACAAAAGGGAAAGAAACGTTTGTAGTAGAAGTTGGAGCGAAGGCCAAAAACTTGTTCTCGCAACTTTATCGTACATTTGCTGGGACAATTGAAGATTTTCATGATAGTGTTCTCAGTAGGGTCTTCGCAAGAGATGTTGACAATAGAGAAGTAATGAACATCGCGAAGACATCGCCACTGAAAGAATGGCAAACGCAGATTATTTCTTTTACCGCAGAAGAAGTACCTGAAGGTGGCGAGATGCATGAAAGTCCATTAGTGGTAAGATTGGAGATTAACCCAAAACCTGTTGATGATGAAGATGATGGGGCAGAAAATTCATGGGCAATAAATAGAATCATAATTGATATTGGAAGCTCTGTAAACATCCTTTTTTACCACACTTACAAGACTATGGGAGGGAAAGACGAAGACTTGATACCTTCAACCTATAAGATTTATGGTTTTAATGGTACTGCCAATAAACCTAAAGGAGAAATTCGTATGCGAATACCACTAAAAGGATTACCAACTGAAATCTTGTTTTGCATAGTCGATGTGGAATCACCCTATAATGCATTAATTGGGCGAACCTGGTTACATGAGATCTTGGGTGTAACACAACTTACCACCAGTGCATCAAATTTCCTCATCCTAGTGGTGTTGGAGTTATAAAAGGAGATTGGGCTGAGGGACTAAAGTGCTATGAAGTCGATGTGGAGTCTTGCGAGGAAAGGGCTGCTCAAAAGAAGAATTGGAAGCGGAATATCAAAGAAGAACAAATAAGAGAAAGACTGATGGTGGACACAATAGAAGTGAGAGATGAATATATATTGCGAAACCAATGCTTGAAAACAATTGGAAATTGTGATGGTCTCGCAAAAGGGAAAGAAATATCAGGGAATTTGAATGAAGAAATAGAGAGTAACAGGAATAAGAAGTGTAAGAAATAAATAGTTGATTTTTGAATTGTGTAAAAAAAAAAGGTGTTTGGAGTGACAAAGGCATGTTAAAAGTACAAAGAATATGATGATCAAGGAAGGAGTACATGAAAGTCTCGCGATTCATGAATATAACGAAAGTTTGGTTAAATAATTACAGCGAGATCACAGCAAATGAAGCAAGATTATGTGATAATTTCACAAAGATAATGAGAAGAAATAATCAAAAATTAATGAATGATTGCAAGAATTGATAGAAATGAAAGAATGAGTGAATGGGACAAACCTTTATGGCGTACACCCTAGTTCGCGAATGATATTTCGTAAGAGGCAAATGTAAGACCTAAAGTGCGTCATATAAGGGGGTATCTCTTGACATGGCTCAGGGAAAAGGTTACACCGCCCCGGAACTCCGAGTCATGAAAATTTGGGGTCAATAAAGCCCATCGGGGGAGATACCTTGGATTTCCAACTATATATATAAGGTTATACCCTGGTTGGACGACCGAGGGTCTCTTCCAAGGAGTCAGTGTATGACCAAGGCGCCGAGGTACACGGTTGAGCCAAGAGTGCCTGGGGCATTTGATGTCTCGGCCATTCTTGGCAAGTCTTGGCACATGCTGCACTCGGCCCGAAGAAAACTCCACTTAGGGTGCAGTCTTGTAACCATAAGCCCGATAGGTATAAGGGATAAGAGGCTGCGAAAACAACTGGTTGTTGTTAAGACCGGATGGGAGGAGCTAGTCTTGTATGGCCGATGTACGCCTCCTTGAAGGGGCAACCAGGGAGATGATAAGGGCGGCACCCTCCATTAGGGAGCTGATAAGTGTCTTAAGACGCAAATGTCATGAGGCTCTATTTTCGCAAGAAAATTTAGGCTTGTCATATTTGTACGATGATCCTGAAGAGGCAATAATACTAACGCGAGGGTAAGACGAGATCAATGGGTCTTTACATGAAAATGTAAAGACGTCCTGCGATTTCGTCGCAAAGACGGCAATGTCATGGGGCTTTATGTTCGCAAGAACATTTAGGCCTATCATATTGTCGCAAGAAAAATATCCTGCAGAGGTAAAAATACTAAAGAAATGATAAGACAAGATCAATGGGTCGTTACATGAAAATGTAAAGACGTCCTGCGATTTTGTCGCAAGACGGCAATGTCATGGGACTTTATGTTCGTAAGAATATTTAGGCCTGTCACATTGACGCAAAAATGAGGGGTGGCAAAATAAGACCTTTAACTAGGAAGGCAAAATAAGACCACACAAGAGCAATGATAAGGCAAGATCAATGGGTCATTACATGAAAATGTAAAGACGTCCTGCGATCTTGTCGCAATGATGAATTTCAACATAAATGAAGATAAGATCACACAAGAAATTGAGTAACCAAATAAACTTGTGAAAATGGCTATATTTCTTCATTTATTTGTGAAGAATTAGCAACAGCAGTTGCGAAACTAAGAAGTATTATTACTTAAAGGTTATCGATTTAATCTCTCATGTGAAAATAAATAACAGAGGCAAGTATGGGAATGATTCTTGTAAAAACTTGTTATTTATTTTCATATGATAGATTTGATAAGAGATTACAAAAATGGAAGGCTAGAAGGATAAATGTACAAGTATCACAAGAAGAGAAAAAGGAAAATGGAGCTATCTCTCAGTTCATTCTTCCTTTTCATCAGATTCTTTATCGACTCCTCTTCTTCGCTAGCATCACTATCAGAGACATCTGAGGAAGGCATATTTTCAGTAACTTCATCAAGAATACAAGTATATGAAGAAAGAGGAATGCGATGGTCATCACAAACTGTCTCAATAGTTTGATTGCGAAAACGAACAACGTCATTATTGAAATTCGCCATCGTAGTTTGTAATTGCTTCTTCAACTGGAATACTTGTTGTTGCGAAGAGAGAGGTCCTTTGCAAGTTGTTCTTTTCGATTCAAGTTCTTCAATCCTTGTTTGATATCTCTTCTCGCCTTCGCGAATGTATGATAATGAGTCAAGAATTTAATAGCAGTTTCACAAAAAAGAAGTGGTAAAGTAAAGAAGAACAGGTTAACAACATTCTCTGTCGTAAATCATATCTTTAACAAGGCAAGATGCTCAAGATGAAGACCGACGTTAACACCTAAGTTATTTCGGCATTATCTAGAACTTTCGCAGCCCAAGCGAATTCATCATCACTATTTATGACAAGAAGTGAACGAATTTGATTTTCTCGCTCATTAAGTATGGCATTTTGGCGAAGAGATTCATCTCGTTCAATTTGGACTTCAAGAAGAGTTTTTTGGAATTTCGCTAATGCTTGTGCACCTTGATTAGCAATGCGATCCTTGTCATCTATAAGGCTATTAATTTTCTTCCTTAGAATATTATTATTCTCGTGGGAGCTAAGATATAAACGTTTAAATCGGTTGGCTAAACCTAAACTAGATCTATGCTCAATTTCTAAGAGATGAAATTTGGTTCGAGTTCATTTATTCAAAGAGAGTTAATTTTGTTCGACGAACTACTTAAAGATTCGTTGAGATGAGCGAGAAGAGCATCATTATCCATAGGCTCAGAAATGAATGGAGAAGGATGGCTTTTTCGAGAAAGATTATAAATGTCTCGCAAAAATGATAAGTCGGGCAAAGAAAAATAAATGACAAAATAAAAACGAGGAAAAGAGAAGAGTTTTGTACCATAAAGTTGTTGATTAGCACTTTGAAGGGTAGAAATTTTATTCTTCTGAGTAGAAGATTCAGCTTCCAGCTTGTTGAATTCTTTCGCGAAGAGCAAATAGCCTCATTTTCACTTTTCTTGCGAGATGTCGCAACTTCAACTTCTAGTTCTTTGTTCTTCTCCTTAAGTTGAAGGTTTTTCTTTTCAAGACTGTTGCGCCTTTTCTCGAGATCTGAGGCAACAAAAAAGGAAGCTCTCCCGGACTATAAAGGAAAGTAAATACATTGTTAAGATAAGGTTTATAATTGAAATCACAAAGAAATAAAGAAATATGAACATACCAAGGAACTAAGTGCATTTAAGAAACTGGGAGTCATTGTCCTGGAAACTCCACGAAAAGAATTATTATCCGCTAGCAGGGGGGCATCGCAGATATTTGCGAGAGCTTCGCATGTAGTAGAAAAACGATCATCTCCCAAAACTTGCATAGAATCAGAGAAAACACTAGACAGTTGCGCCATAGCAGATTCGACTGAATGATTCTCCTTCGCAAAAGAAGTGTCAACCTCATCATTATCTTCATCAGAGTTCTCGCCGGTTTGGGAGTTAGAGTGAGAAGAGGAATAGATTTTCCGTTTCTTAGAAGATGAAGCAGATGACTTATCCTTGCGAAGAGTAATCTTATTCTTGCCTTTAGCCTTCGCATCTTCAGAAATATCATTCTCTTCAACGCCAACCTTCGCACACGAATGAAGATAAGAAACAGAGGCAACAATATTGTTAAAAATAATAAGGAAAAATATTTCTTACTTCATCCGTGATTGAACGAAGTATCGCCAGAGTACTCGCCTTTTGATTTCTTTTGTAGCTCCTTCTCAATTTGATGATCTGAAAAATTCGCAAGATTAGATATAAGAGGAAGTGAAGATTGTAAAATAAGTAAAAGTTAGGAAGTATACCTCTTTTGCTTTCTCGGGCCAATTAAATACCCGAGGATGATAATTTGCGAGATTCGCAGGGAGTGTATTGGAACCTGAAATGTAAGGTCCGTTCAAAAATAGAGGAAAGACACACCATTTCTCATCTTTAGAGTAGCGAGGAACATTGTTCTTGCCAGAATGCCAATCAATATCTAGCATGAGTATCTTATCGTCGGGAACGTTCTCTTTTCTTTTCAATCGGGCACCCCAGCGAGATTTGTCATTCTTCATATTTATCACTTCATAATTTTCAAAAAAAGTTTTCATCGAGTACTTTTCAGTGACTATCTCCAAGTTTGCGAATTTAGGATCTCTGATGTTATCAGGGTATAGAGATCCCTTACCAGCGCCACGATGGGCGAATTCAAGCAATAGACGGATGCAATCACCACTTAATTGATAAATAGCTCGCGAGAATTTCTCATGAGCAAGGATTTCATAGAACAAGGGCAGTTCGGGATTGTAGAGAGGAATGGGAAGACCTGCGAGGATTTGACCTAGCGAGATTATGATTTTCTGATCATCACAATGATGATAAGTAAACAACTTTGCAGAAAGAATAGATGAAGATTCTTGATTGGGAATATTAGACAAGGTGAAACCCTTCTCTTGTAAATTCTTTTGAGTCTCACCCAAAAGGGTTTCATATCTACGACCAGGTGGAGCCATTCTTAGAATATGGGAATGATTAGAGAATTGAAGATCAAGAGAAAGAAGGAAATGAAGATTTACAATAGCAGAAACGCAAATTGCGGAGGAGGAGAATTGAAGAAAAGTTGCAGAGAGAAAGTAAAAAAAGAAGAAGAGGAGGGTGAGAAAACTATATATAGAGAAGAATTCTCGAGAAGATAAATGCATTTAATGCGAGAGGGGACGTGAATGGTCAAGAAAAAAACGGTTAAAAGAGACGTGTCAAGAAAGGAGTGGAAGAAGAAACATGTGTAATAAATTTCCGTGTAGAAGTACGGGATCCTGATATAAATATGAACAGGTTGCGGCATTTTAAAATACTAATTCTCATGACATTCTCTTCTTCGCAGAGAAGACATGAGAAGAGGCAAGATGTAGGATCGAATATCGCGACATCAATACCTTGCGAGATTAGTAAACGACAGCATTGCGAAGGCGTCGCAGAAGAGTAATATAAATGACGCAATGAATGACGACAGCCGAAACACGAGAAAGATGTGAAGATCTAGCGAAGTTTAGGAGTGTCGCGAGATTGTATACTTGTACACTTGCGATATTTCGCAAGTCATTCCCGAAAATAAAGGACAGCTTAGCTGTCATCCATTGTATAATACCCTATATAAAGAGTCGAATAAGTCTGTTGTGGAGGGATCTTTTCCGAGTGTTAGGCAAGTCATTAGGAGAGAGAAAGTTTGTGGTGATCGGAATTTCTTTAGCTCTTTTCCATTATATCTTGTAAACATTCAAAGAATTAATCAATAAAAATCATAGTTGTTCATCTTCAAATGTCTTAGTTGTGTGGATTCTAGTGAGGGGTGTAGTGTTGGATTTCCTGCAACTACAAAACTACCGAATTCAAGAAGTAACCAACATTATGATGAAATTATGCAGGTAACAAGAATCAAAACAGGACTCAGGACTCGCAGGAATGTCAACGCTACCAAGGGGATAAAGAATCAACCAACACGTCGGTCGGAAATTAATGCTTATAATTGGGAATTAGTTACATAAAAGTTTTTACCCAATTGTAAAGACCAGGAATGCTACGTTCCTGAAATATGTAAACCTTGACTAAGTGCGTATATAAATAAATTCCTCCTCTTTTCAAAAAAAATAAAAAGGCAACCCTTTCAAAACTTTATTAACCTTATTGAGATGAGTGAACAGAACTTAACTTTATCTTCTTTGTTCTAGTAGGTTACAGTTTTGCCCTAGATAATCCATAATCCCAAAATCTTCTTAGCACTCCAATCCGATCAAATCAATCATTGTTTCTTGCATCTTCTTAACAAAGTGTGTTCTATATATATAATTAACTAGATGATCACATAAACAGTGAAGGCCGACCGAAAAGTCGAACCAACTCGATTCGAAATAATTTATAAGAAAAGCTTTATCTCACGATAGTTTATCTTCTCACGTGCGATAAGCTAGTGTGACCAATTCACAGTAGACGTAGAGCGTTGTGTGCTTTTTCTTTCTTAGGCTTAAAAAAATGAACACAATTTAGATACCCGGATAAATCTGGTGAGAATTACTGAGTGGGAAGGAAGGAATGAGATCAACTTTACCCATTCCCTATCTTCGAACAAAAATTCTATATGAACCGAGAGATTCAAACAATGTGAAAACTACCTCTCACAGAATTTTCAATGGCCCCACTGCTGCCTTTCGGCGGGCCCACCGGGACCCACCATACCAAACTGTAAGAAAAAAAGGCAATTCGGTTTTGGTATGGTTTGCTGGTGGCGGTCTGTGCAGAACCACTCATCTTCGAATCATTCTATCTGACTTCCCAACGTGGGTAGTGGAAATAATTTGGGTCCCAAAAATTTATCCAGCAACTTCACCCGCACCACACAAAGCGGTAGGACCAAAATCACATCCCCTATAATTTCTCAGTGGGCCTAGGAGATGTGTGTATTGGGATTTCTCGGGATGAAAAATTCGGTCAGCGTAGCATTCCCCTGTAGAGGTGAGCATTTGGCCCGTAATCCGCGGATTTAACCGGACCAACCGTTCATTTGCGGATGGATGCCCGGACCGTTCGTTAATGGGTTGGATGCGGATGGAATTTTTGAAATCCAACGGATAACGGATTGGGCCCGGATGCAACCTTGAAAATCCGTTGGACATCCATATCCGTTAAATTAAGGGCATTTATATAGTTCTAGAAAATACTATGGATCATTTAGGAATTTTTAAGATGTTTGATTGGGGTGTTGTACATGACATTTTTATCTTTGTATACATATATAGGATATGTAGGTTTTATAAGGAGTCATTTGTGTTAGCTTTATTTTCTTTACTATAAATTTTAACTAAAACAAATCCATTTGATTATCCTCATCCAATCCGTCCATCTGTGTATCCATTGGATGCAAATCCGTTGGATATGGATTGGATGTGAATGCCAAGTTTAAAATCCGTAGGGCAATGGATTGGATGTGGATGAGGCGAAAACCGGTCCATACTGGCCCATGCTCACCCCTCCCCTGAAAGAAACGTATTTTCTAGTAAAATTGTCATAGTTAACGTATCGTGGCTCCTTAAGATTATAATAATAAAAATAATGGACAACTGAAATCTAATGGTGGAATGGATAGTCGGATAAATTGACGTACAACAATAATATTTAAGGTAGTGTGTTTCCCACCTGTTGCAGTGTTGCTGACCACATGGCATACGCACTTGCATGCTATCCAAGTGTTACCAAGGTTATATGAGGGCAAGTAAAGGAGTAAACTGATCAAAGGTGTAGTTCCCTGTTACTCAATTATGTTTTCTTTTCTCATTTGTTTTGAAGCTTGCGGCACCAAACACCCGTTGTCTTCTCTCTACACGCAAAAGTCCCTTTCTACTTTGATTGGATTTTCAATCATGGGTTATGGGCGGAATGATATTGATTAGATTTGTGTGATAAAATTTCTTAGGAGGTATCTGATGGTAAAATAATTATTAGTTATTATCTTTGAGACTTTGACATGTTAGTGAAGAATCAATCAAGTTTTTTACATCTTGTTCTCAAAAATTTTGAATTTGATTTATTTATTTTTTTCCATTTGATTTTGAATCAATCAAGTTTATACTTATTGTTCTTTTTTTCATCACAGTACTTTTACGAGATTTTTTGTTCTTCCAGGAAGTTATAACTCGGTGTTTATGTGGATCGGACCAGTTATGACCCTATTGGAAAACTTCATCTTCTTCACCCGATTTTCTGCTGCTGTCAGATTACAATCTAATTCTGTTCTTGCTCTGCTTTTTTTTTTATTATTACAGCAGCGAAAATTCTTTGCAACTGTGAATTAAGATTGACATTGAGTCTATTAAAAGATTCAATTACTTTTTGATCTTTGTGATTGAAATGGAAGTAAATTTTGTTCTTTGTCTTTCAAAAAGAAAAATCAAAATTCAGAAATAAAATCTTTTGTAAGGTGAAGAAGGAACAGGATGGAGAAATTGATCGATTCTAATCGATTGACTTGATTTTTTTCAGTAACTTCCAACTAGTAATCCGTTTATTTGGTTTTATATAAATGAATTTGTTCATCAATTTGACCGATTCTGTCAAATCTGAACTTAATTTGATGGAATTGTGAAATCAAAAATGTTGATTTCCATTTTCTGGGACGAACTTTGTGACGGACAAATAACAGCTAAGTCATTGTATAGAAGGTCTCCTAAAGTCGGCCAATAAGTCACCGTAGAACATGTAATTATTGTCTCCGTAGGTTCCAAGTTTCAACCAATTTCCCTCTTGTTTTATATTTTTCTCCAATCAAGATCAGGACCCTTCATGAGAAAAAAACAAAACCCATTTAATAAATCAAATAAAATTAAAAGAAATCCTTAAGAAACATATGCAATTGAATGAAATCCATTACCAAGATTTATGATCCAATTGAATCAATCAAAGATGGCAAGTTAAATTGAAAAGTGAACCCACGTATGATGTATGTTCTTGGGATTCAAACAAAGTTTATGACCTGTTGTTTAGGTTCATATGATAAAGAGACAATTGTGATGGAAGAAATAAGGAAACCGCAACCGTTTGTGCTGCTACAAATAAAAGAGGATAGGTGTCGTCGCGTTATTGGTGTGGCACAGGTGGCTCACCATTCCTTCGGCACAGAAGATACAGACCCAATATAATTAGGGCGAAGGGGGGAGCGAACTAAGGAAGGAAAAACTTGAGAAGAACACGTATGATGTATGTTCATTCAAACAAAGTTTATGAAGGAAAAACTGTTGAGAAGAACACCATTCAGTCATTCATATGATAATCATTCCCAATCATCTTTCTTTCATTCATCAATCAATATTTTAAACTATTGAAAAACTTGAGAAGAACACCAAATCATTTAATCATTCCCAATGATTATCATTGTTTTGTTTTTCTTTGCAAATTATATCTTTTTTGTCAAGTTAACAAGTCTCATCCAAAGTTGTTCTAAAACTTTTCTTTTACACAGTTTCCACACTGACCTGGTTTCCTGATTAGGAAATCAGTGTTATAAACATTCATACCATCCCACTCTATCCATTATCTCCTTATTTCCTGGAACTCGTTCATCCATAATCCATAATCTTGACAATTACTGAAATTTCTTTTCCCCAAAACTGTCAAAACTGCCAAAGTAACTACCTCTGATCGGTTTACTCAAACCTATAATATTGCCAATCTTGGCTTATCCTGCATTTTCTACCAACTATTCTAGCAAAATGGATGTTGATCAACTCAACCCTGATGGTGATTTGCTTCAACATTTCTCAAACCTGTTATCACAAGAAAAAGCCTCATCAACCATTAACCTCAACACAAATTTCCCTGGCTCGAAACTTAATCACCACAACTGTTTGGTTCTCAAAGTCATCAAAGCAAAAACTCCTCAAATCAACGCTGTAAGAGAAATTCTACAGAAGTCCTGGAAAACAAACCACCCGTACTATGTATCTGTTTTTACTAATGATTCATTTTTGATCAAATTTGAATCTCAAGCAGACGCAGTAATGATCATGGAGGGTATTCCTTGGATTATAAAGGAGGAACTATTTGCTCTAGAAAGATGTTTGCCTGGAAAACTACCATATGATTATAAATTCGAAACTGTAGAATTTGGCTTACAGATTCATGGATTACCAGTGGAAAATCTTTCTTCTATGTTCGTGTTTGAATATATCTCACAATTAGGATTGACGAGATCTATTTGAAGTTATGAAGCTACTTTTTGGGGGAAATTTGCTAGAACCAAAACTCATATCAATATCAATGAACCTATCCCACAAGCATTGGCTTTCCCTTTACCTAATAATCCAGACTATGCTTTCACTCTTAAATATGACAGACTACCCAAATTCTGTTTATATTGTGGTCGCATAGGTCATCAGATGAAAATTTATCCAAAAGTTAGTGTTCAGAAGGATTTCATCTTTACTAATTACCCAGAGGCGTTACATGAACAAGCTATGGAGATGATTCAGCCTAATTTTTCTCCTTCAATCAATGCATCTGCAAAGTCCCAGATTTATGAAGTACCAATCTTCAAAGACATTTACGTGGATGAAGAACCCAACAACATTGCAACAACATCAAATTACCCTTCAGCAACAATGTCTACGCAAATTCCCATATCTTCTTCTTCTACACCTGTTTTCAGATCTCTTAATCTTCAAAGGCAAGATAATGTAACTACCACTAGAAATTTGCCAACAACTAGATTGAGATCGAAAATAGTCATCCCTGATAACTTTAGGGTTGAAAGAAGATCTACAAATGTTTTCAATTTTGAAAGAGGGGTATCTACTTCGGATTTTATCTATAATAAGGTTGATAACCGTAATGTGATGTTGAATAAAGGTAAACGGAGAACTCAGTCAGGAGAATCTTTTTCCCATGTTTCTTCTACAACATTGGTCTTCAAGTTATAATCCAGATGTTGTTATGTCTGTAACTGAGAATCCAGATGGTCTTAATCCAATATTGATTTCTCATAATTATAATGGAGGAGAAAGGAGTGACAGGGGAAATATTAGATCTGCAGAGGCTTCATCAAGTAGAGATGGAAGATTTCAAATTTTTTCTCAAGGACGAAGTTTTGCTCAAGCTCCAGAAGGTTCTATGATTCCTAGAATTCTAAATGTGACAGATCATAGAAGAATGGAAACATACAAAGGAAAGAAGGTTGTTGCTAAGCCTTTAGAAAATTCTCATGGCTCTCAATGGAAAACTCTGGCTCGATCACAAGGTTTATCTAATACTTTATCTATTGAATAATATCCTGAAGTTAAAACTCCCAAGAGAATACAAGATGAAGGTTATATTAAATCAAACTCTCCTCATCCCAAATCCCAAAGGAAACTAATGTCTGGGTCTTCTTCTACAAATGGTAAGGCGGCAAATCCTCAACGGCCGTAAGATAAATGTTAATACTTTCTTGGAATTTTTGGGGGCTGGGGAATCCTCCAACAATTCGAGCTTTGAAGCTATTCCTCAGAGGAAAAAAATCCATCTATTGTTTTTCTATCAGAAACTAAAATGACGGAGGATATGTCTTCTCAGAGAGTATATCAATTTGGCTTCGATAATCACTGTTTCGTTTCTTCGGTGGGTAGAAGTGGAGGATTATTGTTACTGTGGAAGGATGATATTGAGATAGATATTATATCCAAGTCGTCTAACCTAATTCATGTTGTTGTTTCAAATAATACTCCCAATTCTTCATGGAACCTTTTTTGCATTTATGGCCCCTCCTAATTCCTCACACAAAGCGCGATTCTGGGAGAACATGACCCTTCATGTCCAAAACTTTAGTGGATGTAAGATGTTTATAGGAGATTTTAATGCTATTTCTTCTAACAGTGAAAAATTTGGAGGTCTGCCAGTGCTAAACTCTAATATATCCTATTTCAACAATTTCATTCAACAAAATCATCTCATTGATTTAGGGTATAAAGAGCCAGCCTATACTTGGTCAAATGGACGTAACTTTGAAGGTTTAATTAGACAGAGGATGGATGGAGTTCTTGCAAACCCAGAGTAGTGTATCACTTTTTCTTATGCGGTAGTTCTTCATCTACCCAGATTGGCTAGTGATCATGCACCAATACTTTTAAATACTTGCATAAATATTTCCAGACCACCACCGGAGTACAAATTTGAAGCAATGTGGTTGTCTCATCCTGAATTTTTCGACAAAGTTAGAGAGTGCTGGCCGGAGGATGAAGATGAAGACATTCAATCGAAATTGAGAAAATTAGGAGGATTCTTTACTGTTTGGAGCCGTGGAAGAATTGGTTGTGTCAAGAACAAAGTAATCGAAATCGTTCCTCGGTCCTACTCGGTTGGGGAGCTTGGAGCGAGGAGCAATAACTTCGGACTTGGAAATCGCTAAAACTCGGCCTAATACTCGGAATCTTTTTATTAGAGACTTATGTATTGTTGTTCATGAGTCATATAATCAAGTGTAATATTGTATTACTGAACCTATTTATAACGTTTTTAGAGGTTTTTCCGTTTAATAACTCTCATTCGAGGGGTTACAAATTTTTTGTTTTATAATTTTGGTGCATGAAAGGCCAATTCGGAAAAATCGCCAACTTGTTTTGCTGAAAAATCGGTACAAATCGGCATATTGGCCGATTTAATTTCTAAAAATCAGAAATAACTTGGAATCGGAAATCGCCTCGGTCATATAGCTTGTAGCGATTACTCGGAGAGTACTCGGCCTTGGAGAGCGATTTTAACTACACTGGTCAAGAATAAAATAGCTTTCCTTAAAACAAAGTTACTCAGAATCCAGTCTTGGAGACCTTCTGCAGCGAACATTCAAAGGGAGAAACTTGTTCTTGAAGAAATTAACGAGTATCTTATCATGGAAGCTACTTATTGGGATCAACGCATGAAACAGATTTGGTCAAAGGATGGATAGAAATACGATACACTTTCATATGTCTGTTCAACAAAGGAGAAGGAAAAACACAATCAGTCATTTAATGATTGAAAATCAAGGTTGGACTTCTGATCAAGGTGAAATTTCTCGTGCTCTTGTACATCACTTCCAGTCTCTTTTCAAACAACCTGCTATGACAGATACTATTGATTTTGCGCTCCAAACCAATTCAGTTTTCACAGTAGATAATGAGGAATTATGTAGGGTTCCATCTATTGAGGAAATATGGGCTGTTGTATCAAATATGGGTTCTTTTACCTCACCCGGTCCAGATGGTTATTCTCCTGTATTTTACAAAAAGTGTTGGTCGACCATTTGTAATGATGTTTTCAGAGCAATCAAAAAGATATTTCTTTCTGCTTCTTTACCGGACTTGTTGAACCATACAAATATATCCTTGATCCCAAAAGTTAAGAACCCTGTATCGCCATCTGATTTTCGCCCAATCTCCCTGTGTAATGTGTTGTACAAGATTGTCACCAAAATTATTTCTATCAGACTCAAACCATACTTGGAGGATTTTATTTGTTGGTCGCAGAATGCATTTGTTCCAGGTCGACAAATTCTAGACAATATCATCATTGCAAAGGAGTTGCTACACTCAATGAATAATTCTCAGGCCATTAATGGTCACTTTGCTCTAAAAGTGGACATGGCTAAGGCATATGATAGAATCAATTGGAATTTCTTGGGTGACATGCTTAGATTAATGGGAGTTTCAGGTACTGCTCATTCTCTTATAATGGCCTGTGTTTCTACAGCTTCTTTCTCAATCAACTTGAATGGTTCCTCCTAAGGTTTTTTTAAAGGTGAAAGGGGTATTCTTCAAGGTTGTCCGCTTTCTCCTACATTATTTATAATATGTTCTCAGGGTTTATCATTACTCATGCATCAGTTTGAAGTTCAGGGATTATATCAGGGTTACAAAATAAATAGATGGGCACCAACTATCACCCACCTAATGTTTGCAGATGATCTTTTCTTCTTTGGTGAAAACACAAGGATGAATGTGAATAACTTGATGAAGCTTCTTGAAGTGTATGCAAAGATGTCAGGCCAAATGATTAATTATGATAAGTCTTCAATTCACTTTAGTAAAGGGATTCCAATTTGGATGAGACAAACAACTATTCAAGACATGGGAGTTAAAGAACTGACTACAGAGGATAAATATTTAGGTATCTATCCACTGAAATCAGACCATAGAATTTCCAGTTTTGATTTTCTCATTGATAAGATAATTTCAAAACAACCTGGATGGAGAATACATTTTGTTAACTCTGCAGGAAGAACAGTGTTGTCTAAATCAACCATCTCTGCGATTCCTTTATACTTTATGGGTTATTGTCTGTTACCAAAGGGTATTACCCAGGAAATTGAAAGAATTCAAAGAAGCTTTAAGTGGGGGCATTCGCCCGAAGAAAGATGTAATTAATCTTAGTTTGAATGTTGTAAAAATATTGTATGATGTTTAGTTGACTGATCTTCATTTTAAATTATCAATATGTTTAGATATGATTATTTTTGTAATAAATGTAAAACATCTTAAGGGACATTTGATAAAATTTATAGATTTTCTGAGTTGTATAACTATTTTTAAAATAATTCTTTATACGAGTGTTAACTCCAGAAAATATCTGACTGTTTTAAATGTCTTATAAAAATCCTAATTAAAAGCTATGATATATTGGTTTTTAGATGTTAGCGTCCACAGAGGAAATCATCATCTATGTTTTTTTATTTCTAAAATGACAGGACTCATCCAATTTTGAGTTGTGCGCGATTTAATATAATTTTTCTAAAAAACAGTGTCACAGTTTTGAATTTCAGCAGTGCTAGTCAACTACATGTTTGACCGTGGTCTTAGGCAAATAAACTTAATCTAAAAATTATGGAAAATTGATATAAAATAATAGTTTCAATCAGTACTGTATCCGTATAATTATCATAAATTTTGGAACTCGTATGAATCCTGTAAAATTCTAGGAATCTACCTAGGTCTGTTTTCAGTTGTACAATTTAACGGTTAGATTTTCCAAAATGAATTTTTGATTATTCCGCTGCGATAAAATTCTCAAAACGAACATGAATTAAATTAGCCCAAATGAATTACTTAAATAGCTTGGGCTTAGTAGCCGGGCTTCGACTATGGTATCGAAGTAGCACTTCGGGTTTTCGGGCATGGATCCCAGACCCGAAAATCGGGGTGTTACAATTTGGTATCAGAGCAACGATTAGATCCTTCGGGAACTAGTTGTTGCGCAAACAATTAACAAATCTTAATCTTGTTGTGATTTTCTCTTTTAGGATAATATGTTTGGTTGCTATGTTATTCTAAATTTTCGGGACGAAAATTCTTTAAGTGGGTAAGGTTGTAATACCCAGTCCAATTTTTAAGGGTATTTTTGTATATTGATAAAAGGGTAATTTCATAATTTAGTATACTTAGATTATCTCAGCGAACTAGTGCTTGATCAAGGACGTTGTTAATATATTTTTACTAATTGATTAGATTTGATTGATTTTAACAAGAATATAATTAATTGATGGAGCTTGACATGTAACATGTTGACATTTGTGAAACTTGATAATTAATTATATTAACAAAAATACAAAATTTGTTTTGCATGAGCTTATGAATGTCTTCAGAATTTATTTTTGGAAAGTGTGTGCATATTATTAGGTGTCACTCTATAAATATAAATAATATAATTAAGTATTGATTATATTTTTGGTAATGTTTTAAATTCGTTAATTTAATTATAAGAATTATTATTGCTAGTTGTCACTTGAGGTGAAAATGAAAATAAATAGCTTTGCATGTCACTATATTATTGGTTGTTGATTGATTATTTGGTAAATGTAAATAAAGAAAAATCGCTTTCCTTAGTTGTCACGGTTAGTGATTAATGGATTTTTTGCATGGATTTTAAATTGGAAAATTTGAACTATTTTGGTAACTTAATAGTTTGTGCTCTAACTAATTCAAAATGTGAAACTAAACATCTTAATTATATTTATTGACTTGACATGATTAAATATTGAGAATAAATGTGTAATTTATTTTAGATTTGAGAAAGAAGGAAGTATATATATAATTTTCAAATTATGGTTAGGTGTATGAATGGTAGATTTTGATAAAATGGTAATAGCATTAATTAAGAAATTTACTTAGTGTTAGGATGGAAAGAGTATCTTTGTTATTAAGC
This sequence comes from Papaver armeniacum, assembly GCA_023531295.1. Taxonomy (NCBI): domain Eukaryota; kingdom Viridiplantae; phylum Streptophyta; class Magnoliopsida; order Ranunculales; family Papaveraceae; genus Papaver; species Papaver armeniacum. The sequence goes on from JAJJWW010016755.1 coordinate 21,220, forward strand.
AAGATGCTTTATTATTTATAAGAAAACGAAAACAAAAGACTATTACTTGATATTTTGGGAGAATCCATGGAAGACGATTATTTCCTTTAGAAAACAGAAAAGTATTGTCACTAGATAAAATAGGGAATAGTATGGGAGACGATTATTTTGGTATTGAAGACGGTGAACCGTAGTGTCTATAAAGTTAATAGCTTGTATTTTTATAGCTTTCGGATCTTGCAATTTGAGGTAGGCTAACACGGTCAAAAACCTTCTTTTTATTTAAGTTTCTTTTAATTAAATTTATTTTGTAAGTTTTCATTAATATATGAATGATAATCGATGTTGTGAGTATGATTATGAATGTTGGGCTGCGGTCCATAGATTGTGATTCTTAAAAACAACTTTGATGGGATACGAGATATCCTTGGGAACGGTTTTGTTTCTCTAAACCCACGTGGGGCTCCCCGGGGCGAGCGGATTGATTGAATTTATTGGTGTTTATGGATGAGGTGTTTCCATGTGTTTGCGGTATTCTTAATCATGTTAGATGTTTTTAAAATGAATTGAAAAATATTGCATAAAATGTTTTATTGCTTCTTTGCCTACTGGGTGTCACAACTCACGTCGTATTATGACAAAAATTCCAGATTTGATGCGTGACAAGGAGTTGATCAACTTGGAGCCTAGAGAATGATTAGAGATGTCTAAAGTTATCATTTATGCCTAAAATTCTATTTTAAGATGTAATTAATCTTAGTTTGAATGCTGTAAAAATATTGTATGATGTTTAGTTGACTGATCTTCATTTTAAATTATCAATATGTTTAGATATGATTATTTTTGTAATAAATGTAAAACATCTTAAGGGACATTTGATAAAATTTATAGATTTTCTGAGTTGTATAACTATTTTTAAAATAATTCTTTATACGAGTGTTAACTCCAGAAAATATCGATTATTTTAAATGTCTTATAAAAATCCTAATTAAAAGCTATGATATATTGGTTTTTAGATGTTAGCGTCCACAGAGGAAATCATCATCTATGTTTTTTTATTTCTAAAATGACAGGACTCATCCAATTTTGAGTTGTGCGCGATTTAATATAATTTTTCTAAAACAGAGTGTCACAGTTTTGAATTTCTGCAGTGCTAGTCAACTACATGTTTGACCGTGGTCTTAGGCAAATAAACTTAATCTAAAAATTATGGAAAATTGATATAAAATAATAGTTTCAATCAGTACTGTATCCGTATAATTATCATAAATTTTGGAACTCGTATGAATCCTGTAAAATTCTAGGAATCTACCTAGGTCTGTTTTCAGTTGTACAATTTAACGGTTAGATTTTCCAAAATAATTTTTCTAAGTATTCCTCTGCGATAAAAATATTAATTTGAGCATGGATTAAATTAGCCCAAATGAATTACTTAAATAGCTTGGGCTTAGTAGCCTAAGCCGACTATGGTATCGAAGTAGCACTTCGGGTTTTCGGGCATGGATCAAAGGCAGATCCGGGCCGAAAAATGGGGTGTTACAAATGGAGTTCATTCTTCTTCGGAATTAAGTGATTTTCCTTGGAAAAAGTTTTGGTCTTACTCATTCATGTTGCCAAAGATACAAATCTTTGTATGGAAGTGTTTATGGGTAAAAATCGTTTCCGCCGATTTTGGTAAATTCGGTAGGTGAGTGAGAAACTGGTTTAAACCCTAAACAAATGTGCTGCATGTGAGCACTTTCTAGATTCGAGAGATCAATATGTACAAGTCCGGCCTAAACCAAGAAATGGCCGTTCCGGACTTGCTTCGGTCCACAAAGTGGAGGAGAAGGGTTGATTTAGGGAGGGAAGCAAAGAAAGGTGTTGAGACCAGAATAGTGCAGGGGAGAGTAGTGTCTCGACTTGTATCGTAAAGTGAAAGCTTCGGAAGCTTGCAAGAGATGAAAGCCTTTTTTTGGAGAGCTTGCAAAGTTGCATTTTCTGAGAGTGTTGTGTTTTTCTCCTGACTGAGACTTGTTGTCTGGTGGAAATAGGTAAGACCTATTTATACAAGTCGAGATTGAAACGTACCCTGGCCTCATGAAGGAAGAGAGTAAAGGGTGAAATAATGGGAGGAGGTGGTAACCGCATGGTGTTTATGGGTGAAAACGTTTTCACCATTATTTCCTCATTTATTTGACCACTTTATTCCTATTCACGCTTTCTTAATGTGAGCGTAGTGTACGCCGCATCTTTGTGACCGCCAAACCAAGACCACGGAAAGTATCCCCCAGTTTGTGTTGATGTCTCGAGTGTTGGTTGCACCTTGAGTGCAAGTGGCGCTGCTAGTGGCGCGTGTGGCATGTGCGGAATGCCTATGTTGCGGGTTGCATCTTGAGTGCAAGTGGAAATGCCAGAGCTGCTAGTGGCGTGTGTGGCATGTGCCAATGGCATGTGCGGAATGCCTTGGTGGTAGGTTGTACGTTGAGTGTAAGTGGCAATGCCAGAGCTGCTAGTGGCGTGTGCGGAATGCCTTGGTAGTAGGTTGCACGGTTTGCAAGTTAGGCTACCAGCGTGGGTTTTGGCATGTGTCAATGGCACGTACGGCCAAGTTGGCCTAGGTTGCACGGCTTGCAAGTTAGGATACCAGCGTGCGTGTTTGGCATGTGTCAATGGCACGCATGGCCATTAGGGCCACGTCCTGGTAAGAAAAGCTACCAGCGATGCATGTTGGCATGTGCCAATGGCATGCTCGACCATTAGGGCCACGTCCTGGTAAGAAAAGCTACTAGCGATGCGTGTTGGCATGTGCTAATGGCATGCTCGGCCATTAGGGCTACGTCCTGGTAATAAAAGTTACCGCCCGATGCGTGTCGGTATGTGCCAATGGCATGCTCGGCCATTAGGGCCACGACTTGGTAAGAAAACCTACCAGCGAGCGTGTTGGCATGTGCCAATGGCATGCTCGACCATTAGGGCCACGGCCTGGTAAGAAAAGCTACCAGTGATGCGTGTTGGCATGTGTCAATGGCATGCTCGGCCATTAGGGCCACGACTTGGTAAGAAAAGTTACCAGCGATGCGTGTCGGCATGTGCCAATGGCATGCTCGGCCATTAGGGCCACGGCCTGGTAAGAAAAGCTACCAGCGATGCGTGTTGGCATGTGCCAATGGCATGCTTGGCGATTAGGGCCACGACCTGGTAAGAAAAGCTACCAGCGATGCGTGTTAGCATGTGCCAATGGCATGCGTGGCCAATTTGGCCTAGGTTCCACGGTTTGCAAGCCTAGGCGCGGGCGCTACTGTAGGACCAGAATATCGCGATAGCAATACTTCGCGAGATTAACAAACAACTGCGTCGCGAAGGAGTCGCATGGAAGTAAATAAATGACGTAATAGATGACGACAGTCAGAACATGAGAAAAGTGTGACGACTTGGCGAGATTTAGGAGTGTCGCGAGGACAAGCAGTTACACATTCGCGAGGATTCGCGAGTCATTTCCGAAAATAAAGGACAGCTTAGCTGTCATCCACTATGTAATACCCTATATAAAGGGTCGAGTAAGTCCGTTGTAGGGAGGATTCTTTTTGAATTGTTAAGCAAGTCATTAGGAGAGAGAAAATCAAGAGTGATGATAATTTCTTTAGCTCTGTTCTACATTTCTTTGTAAACCTTTCAAGAAAACAATTAATAAAACACATTATTATTCATCTTCAAATGGATTGATTAAGCAAATTCGAGTGAGGGGTGTAGTGTAGGATTTCCTGCAACTACATATGCGCTAGAAACAGGGAGAATTTGGAGTAAGAAAAGAGAAATTTGATACAATTTTTAAGAATTTACCAAAAAAAAAAAAAAAATGGCTAGAAGGAGAAATGTACAGGGAAGGACCAACAATCGTGAGAAGAAGCGGGAGACTTGTCTGGTGAAAGGAGAAATGAAAGGGAGAATCATCAAGAATGAACATAAGAAATGATGAAGAAAATCAAATTCAATCGCCAATTCAACCGATTGCAAACACAACTATAGATTATGATAGAGTAAGTGTACACACATGGAGATCAGATTCTATAGAGGAAAGAGAGGAAGAACAACAACAGATAAATAATGGACAAGGAGATAGAAATCGAGAAGAGATGGGAGAAACAATTCGTGGAAATGAAGAGATCGCAGCATTAGAAACATTGAGACAAACAATGTATGAAGAAAGGCGGTTAGAAGCGCGAGGAACGTGCAAATTTAATAAGGCAAAATCATGAGTTGAGAATGGAAAATCGAGATTGCAAAATAGAAGATCGAGAAGTAGTAAAGATCAAGATCAAGATCGGAGAGAAGATAGGAGGAGAACATTACCTGCAGAAATTATTAATGAAGAAAATTTGGAAAGAGAACCAAATCTTGGTGAAGGATGTCGCGAGAGAAGAGAAATAGAAGGAGATCGTTATGTTCCACGACCTGAGACTGTACAAAATGGCCAAAATAATGGAAATCAAGGAGATAGGAAACCTCAAGAGCAGAATAATCCGACTGATGTAGAAAATCGAATAGAAGGAAGAAGAATATTGCATGGGAGAGAGGCGCGAAGGAAACAAAAGGAGATCGAAAATGACATTGAAAAACACTATGTTGAGCAAGCACGTTTAGCTTGCGAAAGGGAAAGATTGAGGGCGAGAAATAGAAGAACGTGAATTTGAAAGAGGCACCGGGAGAATAATCATGACAACCGAGAAAGAAGGCGTGAGCAAAATCGCAACAATGAAAATATCAATGAAGATTATGAAAGAGTGCAAAGGAGAGTCGATAGACAACCTAGAAGAGAAATTGATAGATATAATGGTGTACAAATTCGCGAAAGAGATGAGGGAGAAAGCCGCAGAGAAAGGAGAGAAGAAAGTGATGAGCCAGAAAATATAAGTAGACATGAGCGCAGAAGAAGAGAGGTGGAATTAAAAAGACCAATAGATTCAAATTCTCGAGGCAAATGAACAAATCTTGAGAGAATTGGCGAGAGATGAGAGGAATATTGAACAACGAGAAGAGAAGGAGGAAGAAGACAGTTAGACGAAGCCATCGCAGACCTGCGAAGAATCCCTTTACATTAGAGGTGCGGTTAGGAGGAATACCCCCAAAATGTAACTTACCAAAGATTAACCAAAGCATTTTTGATGGGACAACTTGTGCAATACAACACATCAAGGCATATGTAAGATGTATGTTACAATGGGAGAATCACGATGCCATATTGTGTAAATACTTTGCATCAAGTTTGACTGGAGAAGCGTTGAAGTGGTTTGAGGGTTTACCAAGAAATACTATCACATCATTTAATCATTTGCAAGCTATATTCTTGGGGGCGTATATAAGTAACAACTCCTCGCGACCAGGTATTTAAGATGTATTCGGGTTGAAACAAAGAGTTGGTGAAAGTTTGAGACACCTAACTGTCAGATGGAAGACAATGTGCAGCGAGATGGCGGAAGGGTAGATGAAAGATACCTCATCCTGTCATTCATAAATGCTATGTTCGCAACCAATCTATTGTATGTTGAGGTTTTAGAGTCAAGAATACGATTACAATGATCGAATTACGAGAACTCCGGGAAGAATATATCGCTTTAGAAGAAAGACAGAACGAGATGGAATCTTATCCGTGGCGAACACAAGTTCTAGCATCGCGAATGGAAGTTTATTACCTCAACTTGTACACACGGTGGCGAGCACATCGCAAGGTCAACAAGAAAGAAAAGCGGTTGATATAGAACCAAAGTTAGTAGCCATGGGAAGTCGAGATCGGGAGGAATTTGAGAAAGAAAGGAACTATTACAATCGTGGTGGGAATAATAAGATCCAGAGGCTCGATCATCCGCAGAAACTTACGGAGGTCGAAGGCGAATAATAACTATCATGGAGGGCAGCGAAGTCACGAGTAGTATGGGAGGAAATTAAAATGCCGTCATTGAAGGCCAGTGTGGAAAAAATATGGGAAGCAATACTTTTGATGGAAAACATACCTGCACCATGGAACATGGGAAGTGAACCACCACCTGGAGATAGAAGTCACGAGTTCATTCTTACCATCGCTTTCATGGGCACCTAACAAATGACTGCAGAAACATTAAGAGAATTATCCTAAGAATGATTGATCAAGGAAAGCTAAATCACTTTTTAAAAGAAGAAGAGAAAGTTCAACATTTACCACCACCACCAGCAAAAGGAAAAGAAACATTTGTTATAGAAGTTGGGGCAAAGGCTAAAAATTTGTTTTGCAACTCCATTGTACACTCATACCGCACTATTGAAGATTGTCATGACAGTGTACTTAGTAGTTTTTTTGCGAGGGATGCGATGATAAAGAAGTGATGAATGTTGCGAAGACATCGCAGATTAAAAGAGTGGCAAGCAGATTATTTCTTTCTATTTGAAGAAGTACCCAAAGGAAGAGAAACACATGATAGCCCATTGGTGGTAAACTGGAAATTAATCCAAAACCTATTGATGGCGAAGATGATGAAGCGGAAAATTGTTGGGCAATCAATAGAATATTGATTGATACCGCGATTCGATCAACATTCTTTTCTACCATACTTACAAAACTATGAGAGGAAAAGATGAAGATTTGATCCCTTCAACATACAAAATATATGGTTTCAATGGTACCGCGAACAAGCCCAAAGGAGAAGTGCACATGAGGATACCCTTGCGGGGGGTTATCAACGATATTTTGTTTTGTGTAGTTGATGTGGAATCTCCCTACAATGCATTGATTGGAAGACCATGGGCTGCATGAAATTCTGGGTGTAGCATCGACATACCATCAGTGCATAAAATTTCCACATCCTAGTGGTGTCGGAATTATAAAAGGAGATTGGATAGAGGGGCAAAAATGTTATGAGGTTGATGTAGAGAGCTGCGAAGAGAGAACGGCAAAAAGGAAAGGTTGGAGGAAGAATGTAAAGGATGAACAAAGAAAAGAAAGACTAATGGTAGATACCATAGAAGCAAAAGAAGAAGAGATGCTGCGAAGTGAATGCACAAAAACAATGAATATCATGATGAAAAGGAGACATTGAAAAGTTTGGTGATGCGGAGGCGAAGGAAGTAGGAATAAAAGGTGTAAAAAATGAATAATTGCGAGAAAAGATAACAATTTAGTGATGAAAGCATGATAAGGATAAGAAGCAGAGATGATGGTTGCGGAAAAGTTGTGCGAGAATCTCGCCATGAAGAATGTGTACAAATCTATTGAATAATTGAAGTGAGATTGTGCGATAACCCATGAGACAAATGATTGAATAAATTGATAAAATGAATGAGTGAGTGAATGGGACAAACCTTTATGGCGTACACCTAGTTCGCGAATGATATTTCGCAAGAGGCAAATGTAAGACCTAAAGTACGTCATATAAGGGGGTATCTCTTAACATGGCTCGGGTGGAAGGTTACACCGCTCCCGAAACACGGGTCATGGAGATTTGGGGCCCATGAAAGCCTATCCAGGAAGAGGTACCTTGGATTCCCAACTATATATATAAGGTTATACCCTGGTTGGGCGACCGAGGGTCTCTCCCAAGGAGTCAGTGTATGACCAAGGCGCCGAGGTACACGGTTGAGTCAAGAGTGCGGGGAGCATGGAACTTCCTTACCACTCTTGACAAGTCTTGTCACATGCTGCACTCGGCCCGAAGAAAACTCCACTTAGGGTGTAGTCTCGTAACCATAAGCCCTATAGGTATAAGGGATAAGAGGCTGCGAAAACAACTGCTTCTTTGTTAAGACCGGATGGGAGGAGCTAGTCTTGTATGGCCGATGTACGCCTCCTTGAAGGGGCAACCAGGGAGAAGATAAGGGCGGCACCCTCCATTAGGGAGCTGATAAGTGTCTTAAGACGCAAATGTCATGAGGCTTTATTTTCGCAAGAAAATTTAGACTTGTCATATTTGTGCAATGATCTTGCAGAGGCAATAATACTAACGCGAGGGTAAGACGAGATCAATGGGTTTTTACATGAAAATGTAAAAACGTCCTGCGATTTCGTCGCAAAGACGACAATGTCATGGGATTTTATGGTCGCAAGAACATTTAAACCTGTAATATTATCGCACATATAATGTCCTGCAGAGGCAAAAATACTTAAGAAATGATAAGACAAGGTCAATGGATCGTTACATGAAAATGTAAAGACGTCCTGCGACCTTGTCGCAATGAGGGGTGGCAAAATAAGACCTTTACTTAGGAAGGCAAAATAAGACCACACAAATAATGAAAAGGCAAGATCAATAGATTTCTTAATCCATGAAGATAAAATGCAAAGTTAAAAAAAAAAAAAAAAAAAATATATATATATATATATATATATCGCAAGAGTGATTAACTCGCAAGGTTGATTATATCTTATGGACAGAGGCAAGTATGAAGTTATAATTACAAAGAAGGGTTGTTTGATTGATATATCTGAGCAAAGGAAGCAAAAGTTGAATTCATATTCAATAATCAAAGAAATTTATAATAAAGAGTTACAGAAATGGAAGATTAACAAAGATATATATACACAGATACTACAAGAAAGGAAAGAAGAAAAAGAAATTATTTCTTTGTTGGTTCTTCTTCTTTATCTGATTCTTTGGTTCCATCACTCTCGCCGCGATTCTTCTTCTTCATTAGCTTCACTATCGAAACATCTCGAGACAGGCAAGTTCTCGGGAACTTCTTGAGAAGAAAAGGATATGAATGAAGAGGAATGTTGTGATCGTTACAAACTATTTCCATAGCTTGATTGCGAAAGCGAACAAGATCATTATTAAAATTCGCCATTGTAGTTTGGAATTCTTTGCTTCAATTTAGAATATCTATTCTCCAAGAGAGAGATCCTTTGCGAGTTGTTCTTTTTCGGTTTCAAGCTCTCCAATCCTTGTGAAATCTCTTTGATTAAGAAAACATGAGAAAATGAATTAATGATAATAGTACAAAAAGAAAAAGAGCAGAAAAGTAAAGAAGTATAATAAACAACCTTCTCTTTCAAAGATCATATCCTTGATCAAGGTAGTTTGCTCGGCGCGAAGACTAACATCGACACCTAAGTTATTTCTAGCATTATCTAGAACCTTCGCAGCCTGTGCAAACTCATCATCATTATTTATGACAAAAAGTGAACGAATTTGGTCTTCTCGCTCGCTAAGCATGGTATTCGACGAAGGAGTTCATCTCGCTCAACTTGCACATCAAGGAGAGATTTTTGAAATTTTGCTAATGCTGTGCACCTCTGTTAGTAATACGATCTTTCTCATCTATGAGATCACTAATTTTCTTCCTTAAGGTTTTGGATTTCTTATTGGAATCAAGGTACATTCGTTTAAAGTGATTAGCTAAACTTAAACTAGTTCTATGCTCGATCTCTAAGAGATGATATTTGGATTGAAGATCCTTTAATGAAAGGAGGTTAGTCTTATTTGAGGAACTACCTAGAGATTCATTAAGATGAGTAAGAAGGACATCATCATCCATGGGCTCGGGAAATGAATGGAGAAGAATGGATTCTTCAGAGAGATTATATATGTCTGCGAAAATAGTAGTCAGGCAAAGAAAAGCAAATAATAAAATAAAAAGAATTTGAGGAGTAAAGATTGCTATACCATAAAGCTGCTGATTTGCACTTTCAAGAGTAGATACTCTATTCTGTTGAGAAGTAAGCTCAGCTTCCAGTTGTTTAATTCGTTCATCCTTCTTGCGAGATGTCGCAGCTTCAATCTCTAGTTTTTGGATCTTCTCTTTAAGTTGCAGATTTTTCCTTTCAAGACTGTTGTATCTTTTCTCAAGGTCGGAGGCAACAACAAAAGAAGCTCTCCCAGACTACAAAGAAAAATATAGGAAAGATTAAGATAGAGTTTATAATTGAAGTCACAAAGAAATAAAAGGATACAAACATACCAAAGCATTAAGAGCGTTTAAGAAGCTAGAAGTCACTGTCCGGGAAACCCCGCGAAATGACTCATTATCCTCCAGCAGAGGGGCATCGCAAATCTTGGCGAGAGCTTTGCAAGTAGCAGTTAGATGGTCATCTCCCAATCCTTGCATGGAATCGGAGAAGATGCTAGACAATTGTGCCATAGTAGAGGTGGTTGAGTGATTTTCCCTTGCAGAAGAAGTACCAACCTCATTTTCATTTTCGTTAGAGTTCTCGCCTGTTTGAGAACTACAATGAGAAGAGAGATGGGTTTTCCGTTTTTTAGAAAATGGAGCAGAAGACTTGTCCTTGTGAAGAGTAGCTTTATCCTTGCCTTTAGCCTTCGCAGCTTCAACCACTTCAACTTCAACCTTCGCATACGCATGAAGATAAGAAACAGAGGCAACAATATTGTTTAAAATAACAAAAGAAAATGTTTCTTACTTCATCCGTGAGCGATCGAAGTATCGCCAGGGTACTTGGCTTTGGATTTTCTTTATATTTCCTCCTCATTCTGGCGATCTAAAATTTTTGAAAGTTAGTAGATAAAAGAGGAAGAAGATGTCGCAAATCAAAACTGAAAAAAGCAAGTATACCTCATCTGACTCCTCAGGCCACTTAAACTCCCAAGGATGATAGTTCGCGAGGTGTGCAGGTGATAGGGTGTAGAATACATCCTATTTACTATCTATTGTTTATGCTTTCTTTGCTATTTTTCTTGTAAATTATGTATTTTACGCATGTTTTGAGTTTTGTAGCTACTTTGGAGTCACACGGAGGAAAAGAAGAAGAAATCACCATATTTTAGCAAAAGGGTAAAATTGTCATTTCACCAAGGAGGGAATACTATATGGAGCCCAGCCAAGGTTAAGGGGAGGTCAAAGAGGTGTCCCTTATCCAAAAGAGGGGAGTGAGAATAGCACAATTGGGGTGTACTTATGGTGGGTGTTTGAATCTATCCACACCCTAAACTCTGACCCATACCCAAGCCCACATATCTGAATCCACCCACACCCCAAACCCATATACCCACACCCGTATCCGGATCCATGCCCGAGTCCATTCCCAGTTTACAACCCTAAATCGAGAGAACTCGTCTCTCATATTTTTCATTTCATTTCTGGAATTTAACACAGAGAGATCGAACTCAGAGACTTGGGAGGAATTTGAGTTTGAGTTTAAAATCGAGAAGTCAGTAATTGTTGGTGATTAATTAGGGTTCGCTATTGAGACGTTGCTGCTGAGTGAAATCGAGAGGAGCTGAAGTTGATTGTGAATCGAGAGCTGTTGGTGAGAAGAACAATGGGTTTGCTGGTGTCGATCGAGAAAATGAGAGGTTAAACTGCCGTCGATGATACGCAGAGAAGCTCAGGAAGAAGCACCGTTGTCGCTATTGATTTGTTCAAGAACCGAGTTGATTCATTGTTGATTGGAGAACTGAGAAGGAAATCGAGATGAAGAGATTTAGAGAAGAACACAGAGATTAAGGAAACAATGGGTTTATGGTTAATCGATGAATCTGTGGAAATGGTGGTGGCAGCTGTAACTGAGCTAGGGTTTGATATGAAGAACACAGAGAAGAAGCTGAATCAGAGAATACAGATGAAGAGGAGCTCGGGAGAGAGTAGATCGAGAGATGAAATCGAGTCTTGTTCCCATTCTTGAAGTTCAATGAGCAATGGGTCGAGTCTCAGATTTTGTTCTGAGTTGCAGGAAGAAGGTTTTTGAGCAGAATAATGGGTTTGCTGGAATTGGTATTGAATGCTTGTACAGTTGAGCTGAGAATGAGTGTGATTGCAGGTTGAATGGTGGAGTTGATGCTGAGTTTGCTGGGCTAGTGGTTGGCGACTTAGGTGTGTTGCAATTGCAGGATGATCTTGAGAGAACTAAAGAGTAATATTGTTTGGTAGTTGCAGCCATTGAAATTGCAGAATTGTAGTTGGAATTGCAGGTCTTAAGTCTGATGAAGCGTGAAGGAGCGGATGGAGTTTGTCTGCAGTGATCAATGGAAAAGGCGGTGGAAGGAAGTGGAGTTATAGCCGGGTAAACTCGCAGTGGCAATGCTTGAGCGAGGAGATGGCAGGCTTGAATTGGTAGGAAGTGTTTGGCGCAAGTGGGTTGACCTGAGATTGTGGTGCTACCATGGTTCTGATGCATAAGGTGGTCTGTGAAATGTGGGTTTGGTTGAAAAGTTGGAGATGGTTGAGGTTGATTCTGTGTGGCTCAGAAGTGTTGTGGCTTGAGGTGCAGGTGGTGGTTGCTCCCATGGGTTCAATGGCCTTGAAGAGCTGGTGCTGGCCTGGGATTGAATGGGTTTTGGTTTGTATGTTGAGTTGTGAGATTTCAGGTTGAAAGGTGAGATGTTGGCCTGAGCTGGAAGTGGTGCTGTGCCAAGGAATTGGTTACAGCTGGAGAGAATGGTTATGATAGCTTCATTGCAGGGTGGTAGGTGGATTGGTTGGTAACCAAGGTTGAGATCTTCTTTGTGGTGCAATCGCGGATATGGAGCCGAGATAAGGTGGAAGTGGACCGAGGGGAAGGTAGCTGAGTGGTTTGTGTTTAGAGCATTGTGATAACGGGGTAATGAGAAGAATAGATGTATGCTAGGATTTACGGGAGAAGAGCGGGGAAAAGAATGGCTGAAACAACTACGGAAAGTCTCTGTAAATAGCCGAAACTCGGCCAAATCATCCTTCTGGCGAGTCGACTCTTGAGCCGATCCGGACGAGTTCGATGACCGATCCATTACTAGACTCATCCGAGTAAGACTCAGTAAGACCAACCAGGCAGCTGACTCGTCCTGATTCAGCTGACTCAGTAGCTGACTCTCATCTGCCTTGACCCGCTGACTAACCGTTGACTGACGACTGACCGTTAGTTTGACTCGTTTGACCGTTAGTCCTAACGGTGGACTGACGGAATATTCCGTCGAATATTCGACGGAGAAATTTTCAGGTGGCCGGCGGTGACGTTTTCCGGCCGGATTCCGGCCACAATCCCAGTTTTCCGGCGAGCAAAAATTCCAGAATTTTCTATGGACTTCTCTCATGGGTGTGAAGACTTGGGCTAGGAATTGGATGGAGAATTGGACTCAAATTTGGAAAGAGAAGGTGGAAGAGTTGAGAAAAGCTTGGAATTGGAAATTGAATTGCTAAAGGAAAAGGATTCTACTCCTTAGAAGATTTGGAGAATATTGAAGCCTATAAATAGAGAAGTTTTCTACACCTTCTACACACCTCTCTACACACACATCACTTGTGTTTTTGCTTGCTTTTCCTAAGATTTTTCTTTTTAATTATTTGTGTGAACTTGAAAATTCTCCTTTTAATAATTATTATTTGTGTGAATTTCAAAAACATGAGTAGCTAATTTTCTTATTGATTGAGGATGAATTCCTAGTTCTTAACATGATTTGAGTTTTGTTTTCAATTCTATCTTGAAGTTTTTCACATGATTATCGATTGTTTTTACTAATAGGAATGTTTATTCATTCATGATTGATTGATAGATTGTTTGGAGTGCACGCTAAATTGATTTGTTAATTGATCTATATCTAGTATAAGTTAGGAATACGTAATCGTTCTCGACACTTTACACAAGTAGAAAACACAAGACCTTGCGGAGGGATTCCGTGGAGCAATTGTGTGTAGAAACAACGCTAGAAAGTGAACCAAGCGAACCGAGTTTAACTACTAGTACTAAACCTAAATTCATAAATCTTAATGCATTCAGGGAATTACATCTTGTAAGCGAACCTCAGGGTGGTTCTTTTGAATAGAATCTGATAACTAAGCGGACTGTTACTCAGTGAAATTAGGGATTTTGGGGCTAGCTAAGCGGACCTGCTATCCTACGGTTGGTGATAATCTGTGACTAATAACAAGTAGAAAAGAACATAACTTTAATCATTGTTTCGTAACGAAGAAGGATTCCTTGATCTTGTCTCTCTTATTGCTTTCATCTTTCAACTTTCGATTTTAATTGCTTTGTTTATTTTCTTTTGCTTTTTACACCCCCCTTTCGTGACAACTTTTACAACTAAGATCTCTTGCTCCTCGTGGGAACGAACTTGACTTCCATTATATTATTTTTAATTGAGTGGAAACATTAATTAATTTGATTGCACCTACGACACGCATCAAATTTTGGCGCCGCTGCCGGGGAGCAACGGGCGATTTTTAGTTGTTTTTATTTTTCTTTTTGCTTTATTCTTGCTTTGTTAGATTCTTTACCGTATCTAACTTAGTTTGTGAGAATCTTGTTTCAGGTGTTATACCTTTGGTGAATGCTTAGAGAGGGTAGACCGAGTCCAATACGTCTTCGATCCGGCACTCAACTAAAGGATTTCATTCGTGCGATTAACACTCCACTTTCTCCTTCTTCATCAAGTGATTCGGACAAAGAGGAAGAAACGATGGCTGATCGTACACTCAAGGACCTAGCTTCTCACAAGCTTGATACACAACAATGGTGTATCCAAACTAACTCAACCTTCGAGATCAAGCCGGGGTTGATTAGAGAGTTACCAAAGTTCCATGGTATGGTGAATGAGGACCCAAATAAACATCTTATGGACTTCTATGCCATAGTTATGGCCATGCTTCCACCGGAAACTAATGCGGATGGAGCAATGTTGAAAGCTTTCCCGTTTTCTTTGGCGGGCAATGCTAAGGAATGGTTATATTATTTGCCTTCCGGAAGTATCACAACATGGAATGGGATGAAGAAAATTTTCCTCGAGAGATATTTTCCCGCATCCAAAGCTACTCAAATTCGCAAGGAGATTTGTGGATTGAAACAACAAGTGGGAAAATCATTGTATGAATGTTGGGAGCGATACAAGAGGTTGGTGGCAAGCTGTCCACATCATCAATTTAGTGATGTTATGATACTCCAATACTTCTATGAAGCTCTCCACCCAAGTGATAGGTCTCTTCTTGACGCCGCGGGTGGTGGTGCACTAATGAACAAGACTTTGACCGAAGCTAGAGAGTTGATTGAAAGTATGGCGGCAAACTCGCAACAATTCTACACAAGGGATGAACCAATGGTTAGGCGAGTGCATGAAGTTAATGATTCATCATCACATCTTGATCAAAGGATGAGTAACATGGAGATAATGATGCAAAGGATTGCCGCGGTAATTATTCCGGATGGTGAGACCGAACAAGTGAATGCTTTATATCCAAATCAAAGGCCAAGGTACGATCCATACTCCAATACCTATAATCCCGGTTGGAAGGATCATCCCAACTTTAGTTATGCAAACACGCAAGCGGCGGCTCCTAATCCATATGCGCAACAAGGAGGTTTTCAACAATCACGTTTCCAACCTCAACAACAAGGTGGTTCTCAACAATTCCAACCACAACAAGTCAAGGAACGTGATTCTTCAATTGATGATAAGCTTAATGTCATGATGCAAGGTATTACGTCATTGTTTCAACAAAATCAACAAAAGACCGATTCGGCTATCAAGGATTTACAAACTCAAATGGGACAATTGGCGACCGATGTGAACCTATTAAAATCTCAAGCATCCACAAAACTTCCTTCACAACCATTTGTGAATCCAAGAGAGAATGTTAATGCGGTTACTCTAAGAAGTGGAAGACAAGTGGAGGGTCCAAGTCATCATGAAGAAGTTATTGAAGAGGTAGTCAAAGATAAGGAGGAAACCGCACCAAAGGAGAATTCAACACCAACCGATCAATCAAAGGAACCGGTGCCTTCTTTCACTACTCCACCTCCTTTTCCTAGTCGTTTTGCTAAATCCAAGAAAGAAGCTCAAGACAAGGCGCTCATGGATATCTTCAAGAAGATTGAAATCAACATACCATTCATTGAGGCCATTAAGACAATTCCAAGGTATGCCAAGTTCATGAAGGAATTATGCATCAAGAAGGATAGGTTG
The DNA here is from genome assembly GCA_023531295.1 of Papaver armeniacum. Taxonomy (NCBI): domain Eukaryota; kingdom Viridiplantae; phylum Streptophyta; class Magnoliopsida; order Ranunculales; family Papaveraceae; genus Papaver; species Papaver armeniacum. The sequence goes on from JAJJWW010016755.1 coordinate 37,032, forward strand.
CTTGATAATGAAATTACTAAAGTTGGTGAGAGTGCGTCGGCTATGCTATTGAAGAAAATGCCTACAAAGTGCACGGATCCCGGTGGTTTCACGGTGCCAATTACTATTGGTAAGCAAAGGTTTGAACATGCTTTACTTGACTTAGGTGCTTCCATTAGTGTGGTGTCGGCCGAAATATATGACTCCTTGAATCTTGGACCTTTGAAAGAGACAAGAGTTATTATCCAATTAGCGAACAAGTCTAACATATATCCAAAGGGGCTTGTAGAAGACGTGCTAGTGCAAGTAAATGAGCTTATTTTTCCGGTGGACTTCTTCGTGGTGGATATGGACAACAATGAGAACCGATCATCTACTTCTTTACTTCTTGGGAGGCCATTCATGAAGACCGCAAAGACGAAGATTGATGTTGATAAGGGTACACTCACTATGGAATTCGACAAGGAGATAATACACTTTAACATATTTGAAGCCATGCGTTACCCAAGTGATGTGCATTCCGTTTACTCCATTGATGTGGTTGATTCATTAGCGCAACAAATGGTGGAATTGAACCAAGAGGATGAACTTGATGTGGTGTTGCAAAAGAGCATTGAATTGGACGTCCATGGCTTGTCTAACTTGGATGTTGAAATCTCCAAGGAATTGGTGGAGATGTGTGGTGCTTTGGCGACATTGCAAGAAGCTAAAAAGGGTAATGTTTCATATATTTCTTTACCCGTGAATGATGAAGTACTTGTACCATCTATTGTGAAGGCGCCCAAGCTAGAATTGAAGCCACTTAGGACCATTTGAAGTATGCTTTCTTGGGAGATGGAGATGAGCTTCCGGTGATTATTTCTAAGAACCTCACACCGGTACAAGAAGACCGTTTGCTTAGAGTCTTGAGAGAGCACAAAACGGCTATTGGGTGGACAATTGCGGATATCAAGGGCATTAGTCCATCCATGTGCATGCATCGGATTCTAATGGAAGAAAACGTGAAGCCGGTACGTGATGCTCAACGTCGGCTAAATCCTCCCATGATGGAGGTTGTGAAGAAAGAGATACTCAAATTGCTAAGTGTGGGGGTAATCTACCCAATTTCCGATAGCAAGTGGGTTAGTCCGGTTCAAGTGGTACCAAAGAAATCCGGAGTCACGGTTGTTCGAAATCAAGACGATGAACTTGTTCCTACAAGAGTTCAAACCGGTTGGAGAGTGTGCATTGATTATAGAAAGCTTAATTCCGCAACCCGAAAGGATCACTTTCCTTTACCTTTCATTGATCAAATGTTGGAGCGGTTAGCGGGGCATTCTTATTATTGCTTCTTGGATGGTTATTCGGGATACAATCAAATTGTTATTGCACCGGAGGACCAAGAGAAGACCACTTTCACTTGTCCGTTTGGAACGTTTGCATATAGACGGATGCCGTTTGGCCTTTGCAATGCGCCGGCTACTTTTCAAAGATGCATGGTAAGTATATTCTCGGATTATGTGGAGCGCATCATCTAGGTATTTATGGATGACTTTAGTGTTTATGGCAATTCTTTTGATGGTTGTTTAAACAACCTTGAACTAGTTCTTAAACGATGCATAGACACAAACCTTGTCCTTAATTGGGAGAAATGTCACTTTATGGTAAACCACGGCATAGTACTTGGTCACATTGTGTCCTCTCGAGGGATCGAAATGGACAAGTCAAAGATAGATTTAATAAGAAACTTACAATATCCCACTTCGGTGAGGGAAATCCGTTCTTTTCTTGGTCATGCAGGTTTCTATAGGCGGTTTATCAAGGATTTCTCCAAAATCTCCATGCCGATGTGCAAGTTATTACAAAAGGAGGTGCCTTTCGACTTCAACAAGGAATGCAAGGATGCTTTTGATAAATTAAAGGAGATGTTGACAAGTGCGCCAATTATCAAATCACCGGATTGGAATCTTCCATTTGAATTAATGTGTGATGCTAGTGATTATGCGGTTGGAGCCGTTTTGGGTCAAAGGGTGGACAAGTTGTCCCATGTTATCTATTATGCATCTAGGACCCTTAATGATGCACAAATCAATTATTCTACCACGGAAAAGGAGTTATTGGCTATAGTTTTTGCGTTGGAAAAATTTCGATCATATTTGGTGGGTACAAAGGTTATTGTGTATTCCGATCATGCCGCACTAAGACACTTGATAAAGAAGAAAGAAGCTAAGCCAAGATTAATCCGGTGGATCCTATTGTTACAAGAGTTCGACATAGAAATTCGTGATAAGAGGGGTGTGGAGAATACCGTTGCGGATCATCTTAGTAGACTTGTTATGTCTCAAGAGGAACTTCCATTACATGACCGCTTTAGGACGAACAACTTTTCTCCATGGAAGAATCAACACCTTGGTATGCGGATATAGTGAATTACTTGGTGACAAGGAAAGTACCTAATACAATGTCTAATTTCCAAAAGATGAAACTTAAGAAGGTAGCTAAGCAATATGTGTGGGATGAACCATACTTATGGAAATATGGCGTTGATCAAATAATGCGAAGGTGCGTGCCTAATTCCGAATTTCAATCCATTCTCTCCTTTTGCCACACTTTTGCTTGTGGTGGCCACTTTGGTTCTAAGCGTACCGCTCTCAAAGTTCTTGAGAGTGGATTTTATTGGCCCACCTTGTTTGAAGATTCATATGTTTTTTGTAAATCGTGTGATAGATGTCAACGAACGGGCAATCTAGGTGCTCGAAATCAAATGCCACTCACACCAATTCTCGCCGTTGAGATTTTTGATGTGTGGGGTATTGATTTTATGGGCCCTTTTGTCAATTCGAATGGGAACTTTTATATACTTCTTGCCGTAGATTATGTTTCGAAATGGGTGGAAGCTAGAGCCACCAAAACTAATGACTCTCAAGTTGTTTGTGATTTTGTAAGGGAATACATATTCAATAGGCATGGAACACCAAGAGTGGTGATAGGCGATGGAGGCTCACATTTCAAGAAGGCTTTCCACGCTCTCCTCAAGAAGTACAACATAACACACAAAATTGGTACGCCTTATCATCCACAAACTAGTGGACAAGCGGAAATTTCAAATCGTGAGATCAAGTCCATTCTTGAGAAAACGGTGAATACCACAAGGAAAGATTGGAGCTTTAAGCTCAATGATGCACTTTGGGCGTATAGAACGGCGTATAAGACACCGATTGGTATGTCTCCATATAGGTTGGTTTATGGTAAGGCTTGTCATCTTCCGGTTGAACTTGAACATAAGGCTTATTGGGCGATAAAGAAATTCAACATGGAGTATGATGAGGCGGGGAAACAAAGGAAGTTACAACTACATGAGCTAGAGGAGATACGTAATGATGCTTACGAGAGTGCCCGGATTTACAAGGAAAAGACTAAGCTTTTTCATGACAAGATGATTTCGCGGAAAAGTTTTGTTGTGGGGCAAAAAGTTCTTTTATTTAATACTCGTTTACGTTTATTTCCGGGAAAGCTTAAGTCCCGTTGGGTGGGACCATTTGTTGTTACTAATGTTTATGCTCATGGTGCAGTTGATATTGTTAGCGAAAAAACAGGACAACAATTGAAAGTCAATGGCCATAGGTTAAAGCCATATTATGAAAACTTTCCAACGGAGCATGTGGACGTAATTGGACTTCAAGATGCACTCCCTCTGGAGGAGTAATGTGCAGCAAGAGCTAAGTCGGGCCGTCGACTTTAAAACAAGCGCTTAATGGGAGGCAACCCATCGGTTTTGTATTTCTTATCCTTTTGCTTTTTGTTTTTTCTTTTTCTTGTTTCTTATCATGTTAAAATTTCCCACCTTGACTTTACTAGGAGGATTCAATTACATTGAGGACAATGTAAGGTTTAAGTGTGGGGGAGTGGTTAAGCATGTTTTTAAAACAAAAATTACAAAAAAATTAAAAAATTTGAAAAAAAAAAAAAAAAGTTTTTCATAAAAACTCCAACTTTTAAAGATTTTAGAGTCACTAGCATACTTCTAGGTATGTTTACATAGAGATTTTGACCGACATAATTGAACTTGGAAATGTTAGAGAACTACATTCGGATTTCTTGCTTGTTTGAGTGTTAAATAATGGATTTAATCATGCCGGTGATGCGAATTTGGTGCAGGGAGAAATGCGTTATTAGAGTTGTTGATCAATCATTAGTGGAGACTACCCGTATTCATATCATGTGAGGCACCGACCAGAAATTTTCCATCTACTAAAGAGCCTCTTTTGAGTGTGTGTCACCATAAGTTAATTCCGGGTAGAATGGTGAGCTACCCAACCTCCCACCAATAGAAGCACCACTCTTTGATCTCTTGAGTGCTAATTTTGTCAATCATGAGGGTGACATCTATAGATGAAAGCTTCCTTCTTGTAGTTCGATTTGCAGTTAGCACCATTTTCTCTCGCGACAACAACGGATCCATAGAAACACTCTCATCATCAACAAGGAGCGACACCAAAATCTACAAGGAAAATTGGAAAAGTTTAAGGTTTACAAGCAACGGAACGAGAAAAAGAGCAAATTTCAAATACAAGTAAAAGCAACATACAAAGAGCGGATTTTACATATAAGTTGGGGACTTACAATACAATGAGGTAATTTTATATTCAAGTATGAAGACTTATTCATGAAAGCGAAGAAAAGTAAAAGGTGAAATTTTTTGAAGTTTATGATTTCAAGACGATACAAGTTGTTAAGAATCAAGCGGTAAAATACTTCTTCCACGGCCATGGTTTATTTTGTATTTAATTTCTCTTGTTAATTTCAAAAAAAAAAAAAAAAAAAAAAAAAAAAAAAAAAAAAAAAAAAAAAAAAAGAGAAAAACAAGAAAAATATTTGTTTTGTTTTTATAAGCCGTGGGGAAGGAAAATATATAAGGAAGTTTCAAGCGACAAGGATTTCAAGGTAAAGAGTTATAAATTGTCAAGGATTTATGAAATTCGAGGGTTTATCATCAATAGTTGAAACCGAAGACGAAGACCAAGAAGTTAAAGACGAGAAGCGGAAGACGTTTCTATTGGATGTCGTGAGAGTGGTGTTATCATAATTGGCGATCGGATGTGAAGGTGAGTAAGTAATCTCATCCTCGATAATAATGGTTGATTTCCTTTCTTAGAGATCGTCGGAAAAATGGTTTTTCAAAATATTAAAAGATGTGGGTTTTTAAAAATATTTCGGAAGTTATCCTTCCCACCATTCAACGTGTCGCAGAATTCTCTCTTCATTCCTACCGCACACATGTGAGAACCATAAAAAGCCGTCTTTTTGAGTGCAATTATCATAAAATCCTTTTTGGTGAGGAGAAGTCGAGGCGAAATGCTTATTGATCGTTTCTCAAACACGCGTTCTCTCATTATGGTGTGGTTATTTCTCACTCAACGTTTAAGAATGAGAATATGTTCTTTGATATTTCTAACTTCTTATTACTAGCATGCAGAAATTCTATGTCCTCATAGCTCTTTGGATGCTTAGGACGCTTGAACGCTTTGAAGTTGTGAGTTTTTAGTTTGATTTGCTCGAGGACTAGCAAAGTCTAAGTGTGGGGGAATTTGATAGGGTGTAGAATACATCCTATTTACTATCTATTGTTTATGCTTTCTTTGCTATTTTTCTTGTAAATTATGTATTTTACGCATGTTTTGAGTTTTGTAGCTACTTTAGAGTCACACGGAGGAAAAGAAGAAGAAATCACCATATTTTAGCAAAAGGGTAAAATTGTCATTTCACCAAGGAGGGAATACTATATGGAGCCCATCCAAGGTTAAGGGGAGGTCAAAGAGGTGTCCCTTATCCAAAAGAAGGGAGTGAGAATAGCACAATTGGGGTGTACTTATGGTGGGTGTTTGAATCCATCCACACCCTAAACTCTGACCCATACCCAAGCCCACATATCTGAATCCACCCACACCCCAAACCCATATACCCACACCCGTATCCGGATCCATGCCCGAGTCCATTCCCAGTTTACAACCCTAAATCGAGAGAACTCGTCTCTCATATTTTTCATTTCATTTCTGGAATTTAACACAGAGAGATCGAACTCAGAGACTTGGGAGGAATTTGAGTTTGAGTTTAAAATCGAGAAGCTGTAATTGTTGGTGATTAATTAGGGTTCGCTATTGAGACGTTGCTGCTGAGTGAAATCGAGAGGAGCTGAAGTTGATTGTGAATCGAGAGCTGTTGGTGAGAAGAACAATGGGTTTGCTGGTGTCGATCGAGAAAGTGAGAGGTTAAACTGCCGTCGATGATACGCAGAGAAGCTCAGGAAGAAGCAGCCGTTGCTGCTATTGATTTGTTCAAGAACTGAGTTGAGCTGCTGTTGATTGGAGAACTGAGAAGGAAATCGAGATGAAGAGATTTAGAGAAGAACACAGAGATTAAGGAAACAATGGGTTTATGGTTAATCGATGAATCTGTGGAAGTGGTGGTGGCGGTATGAATCGAGCTAGGGTTTGATATGAAGAACACAGAGAAGAAGCTGAATCAGAGAATACAGATGAAGAGGAGCTCAGAGAGAGTAGATCGAGAGATGAAATCGAGTACTGTTCCCATTCTTGAAGTTCAATGAGCAATGGGTCGAGTCTCAGATTTTGTTCTGAGTTGCAGGAAGAAGGTTTTTGAGCAGAATAATGGGTTTGCTGGAATTGGTATTGAATGCTTGTACAGTTGAGCTGAGAATGAGTGTGATTGCAGGTTGAATGGTGGAGTTGATGCTGAGTCTGCTGGGCTAGTGGTTGGCAGCTTGGCTGTGTTGCAGCTGCAGGATGATGCTGAGAGAACTAAAGAGTAACATTGCTGGTAGTTGCAGCCATTGAAATTGTAGGAATTGTAGTTGGAATTGCAGGTCTTAAGTTTGTATGAACTGTGAAGGAGCGGATGGAGTTTGTCTTTGCAGGTGATCAATGGAAAAGGCAAGTGGAAGGAAGTGGAGTTATAGCTGGGTAAACTCGCAGTGGCAATGCTTGAGGCAGGAGATGGCAGGCTTGAATTGGTAGGAAGTACTGGCGCAAGTGGGTTGACCTGAGATTGTGGTGCTACCATGGTTCTGATGCATAAGGTGGTCTGTGAAATGTGGGTTTGGTTGAAAAGTTGGAGATGGTTGAGGTTGATTCTGTGTGGCTCAGAAGTGTTGTGGCTTGAGGTGCAGGTGGTGGTTGCTCCCATGGGTTCAATGGCCTTGAAGAGCTGGTGCTGGCCTGGGATTGAATGGGTTTTGCAGCTGTATGTTGAGTTGTGAGATTTCAGGTTGAAAGGTGAGATGTTGGCACGAGTGGAAGTGGTCTTGTGCCAAGGAATTGGTTGCACTGGAGAGAATGGTTATGATAGCTTCATTGCGGGGTGGTAGGTGGATTGGTTGGTAACCAAGGTTGAGATCTTCTTGTGGTGCATTGGCCGATATGGAGCCGAGATAAGGTGGAAGTGGACCGAGGGGAAGGTAGGCGAGTGGTCGTGTTTAGAGCATTGTGATAACAGGGTAATGAGAAGAATAGATGTATGCTAGGATTTACAGGAGAAGAGCAGGAAAAGAATGGCCTGAAACAACGGCCGGAAAGTCCTGTAAATAGCCGAAACTCGGCCAAATCATCCTTCTGGCGAGTCGACTCGGAGCCGATCCGGACGAGTTCGATGACCGATCCATTACTAGACTCATCCGAGTAAGACTCAGTAAGACCAACCAGGCAGCTGACTCGTCCTGATTCAGCTGACTCAGTAGCTGACTCTCATCTGCCTTGACCCGCTGACTAACCGTTGACGACGACGACCGACCGTTAGTTTGACTCGTTTGACCGTTAGTCCTAACGGTGGATCGACGGAATATTCCGTCGAATATTCCAACGACGGAGAAATTTTCGGTGGGCGGTGACGTTTTTCGTGGATTCCGCCACAATCCCGCTTTTCCGGTGAGCAAAAATTCCGAATTTTCTATGGACCTCTCTCATGGGAGTGAAGACTTGGGCTAGGAATTGGATGGAGAATTGGACTCAAATTTGGAAAGAGAAGGTGGAAGAGTTGAGAAAAGCTTGGAATTGGAAATTGAATTGCTAAAGGAAAAGGATTCTACTCCTTAGAAGATTTGGAGAATATTGAAGCCTATAAATAGAGAAGTTTTCTACAACTTCTACACACCTCTCTACACACACATCACTTGTGTTTTTGCTTGCTTTTCCTAAGATTTTTCTTTTTAATTATTTGTGTGAACTTGAAAATTCTCCTTTTAATAATTATTATTTGTGTGAATTTCAAAAACATGAGTAGCTAATTTTCTTATTGATTGAGGATGAATTCCTAGTTCTTAACATGATTTGAGTTTTGTTTTCAATTCTATCTTGAAGTTTTTCACATGATTATCGATTGTTTTTACTAATAGGAATGTTTATTCATTCATGATTGATTGATAGATTGTTTGGAGTGCACGCTAAATTGATTTGTTAATTGATCTATATCTAGTATAAGTTAGGGAATACGTAATCGTTCTCGACACTTTACACAAGTAGAAAACACAAGACCTTGCGGAGGGATTCCGTGGAGCAATTGTGTGTAGAAACAACGCTAGAAAGTGAACCAAGCGAACCGAGTTTAACTACTAGTACTAAACCTAAATTCATAAATCTTAATGCATTCAGGGAATTACATCTTGTAAGCGAACCTCGGTGGTGGTTCTTTTGAATAGAATCGATAACTAAGCGGACTGTTACTCAGTGAAATTAGGGATTTTGGGGCTAGCTAAGCGGACCTGCTATCCTACGGTTGGTGATAATCTGTGACTAATAACAAGTAGAAAAGAATATAACTTTAATCATTGTTTCGTAACGAAGAAGGATTCCTTGATCTTGTCTCTCTTATTGCTTTCATCTTTCAACTTTCGATTTTAATTGCTTTGTTTATTTTCTTTTGCTTTTTACACCCCCTTTCGTGACAACTTTTACAACTAAGATCTCTTGCTCCTCGTGGGAACGAACTTGACTTCCATTATATTATTTTTAATTGAGTGGAAACATTAATTAATTTGATTGCACCTACGACACGCATCAGCAGGGAGAATATATGAACCTGCGATGTAAGGTCCACTCAAAAGTAAAGGAATAACCCACCATTTCTCATCTTTGGAATGACGGGGAGTACTATTGTTGCCCGAATGCCAATCAATATCTTGCATAAGCAATTTGTCAACATCAACGTTATCATTCTTTTTCAGGCGAGCACCCCAGCGAGACTTATCATTTCTCATATTTATAACAGAGTAATTCGCAAAGAAATTGTCCACGGTATACTTCTCAGTAGCTATTTGTAAATCTACAAACCTAGGATCTCTAACATTATCAGGATATAAAGATCCTTTACCAGCGCCACGATGGGCAAATTCAAGCATTAAACGGATGCAGTCGCCACTCAACTGATAGACAGCTCGCGAGAATTTCTCATGAGCAAGAATTTCATAGAATAATGGCAACTCGGGATTGTACAAAGGAATGGGGAGTCCTGCGAGGAGTTGACCCAATGAGATTATGATTTTATGATCATCACATTGATGATCAGAAAACAATTTTGCAGAAAGAATAGATGAAGATCCTTGATCGGGAATAGTTGATAAGGTGAAACCCTTTTCCTGTAATTTCTTTTGAACATCAATAAAAGAAGGAGTGTATGTACGACCTAGTGAAGCCATTATCAGAGTATGGGAATGAAGGGAGAAACTTAAAATTGAAGAGAAAAGATTTACAGTAGCAGGAGCGTAAGTTACGGAGAAGGAAGTTGAAGGAAAATTGCAGAGAGAAATAAAAGAGAAGAAGGGAAAGATGAGAAAACTATATATAGAGAGAAAGATTTTTGGGAAAATAAGTGCATTTAATGCGAGATGGGACGTGAATGGTCAGAAATAAGCGGTTGGATGAAACGTGTCAAGAAATGAATAGAAGAAAAGACATCTGTAATAAATTCTGTGTAAAAATTACGGAGTTAAAACAGATAAAGATGAAATATTGCGGCATTTTAAGATATCGATTCTCATGATACTCTCTCCTCCGCAGAGAATACATGAGAAGAGGCAATATGTAGGACCAGAATATCGCGATAGCAATACTTCGCGAGATTAACAAACAACTGCGTCGCGAAGGAGTCGCATGGAAGTAAATAAATGACGTAATAGATGACGACAGTCAGAACATGAGAAAAGTGTGACGACTTGGCGAGATTTAGGAGTGTCGCGAGGACAAGCAGTTACACATTCGCGAGGATTCGCGAGTCATTTCCGAAAATAAAGGACAACTTAGCTGTCATCCACTATGTAATACCCTATATAAAGGGTCGAGTAAGTCCGTTGTAGGGAGGATTCTTTTTGAATTGTTAAGCAAGTCATTAGGAGAGAGAAAATCAAGAGTGATGATAATTTCTTTAGCTGTTCTACTTTTCTTTGTAAACCTTTCAAGAAAACAATTAATAAAACACATTATTATTCATCTTCAAATGGATTGATTAAGCAAATTCGAGTGAGGGGTGTAGTGTAGGATTTCCTGCAACTACAGATACTTTGGCATGGCGCGGCTAGGGACAAGGTAAGGGTGTTTATTTAGCGCGGCTAGGGCCAAGGTAAGGGTGTTTGGCTTGGCGTGGTGCGACCGGGCGTAGCTAGGGCCAAGGCGAGTGCGTTCGGCATGGCGCGGCTAGCTTGGGTTAGGTGTGGCTGGCATGATTTGCCATTGGCACGGAGGCGTGGCCATCATGGTTGGCATGCTTTGGCGCGTTTGGTGTGACTAGCATAGCTAGGGCCAAGGCAGAGTGCGTTTGGCATGGCGCGGCTAGCTTGGGCTAGGTGTGGCTGACATGATTTGCCATTGGCACGGAGGTGCGGCTAGCATGGTTGGCATGCTTTGGCGCGTTTGGTGTGATTAGCATAGCTAGGGCCAAGGCAGAGTGCGTTTGGCATGGCGCGGCTAGCTTGGGCTATGTGTGGTGGCATGATTTGCCATTGGCACGGAGGTGCGGCTAGCATGGTTGGCATGCTTTGGCGCGTTTGGTGTGGCTAGCATTGCTAGGACCATGGCAGAGTGTGTTTGGCATGGCACGGCTAGCTTGGGCTAGGTGTGGCTGGCATGATTTGCCATTGGCACGGAGGTGCGGCTAGCATGGTTGGCATGCTTTGGCGCGTTTGGTGTGGCTAGCATAGCTAGGGCCAAGGCAGAGTGCGTTTGGCATGGCACGGCTAGCTTGGGCTAGGTGTGGCTGGCATGATTTTCCATTGGCACGGAGGTGCGGCTAGCATGGTTGGCATGCTTTGGCGCGTTTGGTGTGGCTAGCATAGCTAGGGCCAAGGCAGAGTGCGTTTGGCATGGCGCGGCTAGCTTGGGCTAGGTGTGGCTGGCATGATTTTCCATTGGCACGGAGGAGCGGCTAGCATGGTTGGCATGCTTTGGCGCGTTTGGTGTGGCTAGCATAGCTAGGGCCAAGGCAGAGTGCGTTTGGCATGGCGCGGCTATCTTGGGCTAGGTGTGGCTGGCATGATTTGCCATTGGCACGGAGGTGAATTAGGGTTTTGTTCGTTGTAACCCTAATTTGAAAAAAATACCCCTATTAATTACCGACTACATGCATTGAATGTTGTAATAAATGTGTCACTTTGGTGACATTAGGTTATTCGGGGTTTTACGATTTTACCCTTTGTCTAAAAACCACCATCAACATTAAGTCCCCCGCTTAGCTCGTAATGTGGGCTTTGTTGCGAGGTAAGCATAAGATGGTGACAGACTATCGCCAGTGAAATCGTAAAGAGAATTGAGGAGGCTTGTCTGACCTTTTTATAGATAGGATTTGGAATCCTTGCCTCTGGCAGTTTTACACAAATCGGGAGGCTGGCACAATTGGGAAGTCAGCATCATTGAGAGACAGGAAGCTGGGCGGCATTGAGAAGTTGACGCGAGTTGGGAAACTGGGCGTGTTAGCTGGCGGGACCGGCGTAAGGTGGGGAAGCTGATCGTGCTAGCTGGAGGGACCGACGCAAGGTGGGGAAGCTGAGCGTGCTAGCTGGCGTGACTTGGGCGGTCATTGGGAAGTTGGCGCAATTGGTGGGGCCGATGTAAACAAGGAGGGAGCAGGCATTTCTACAGATAGCAAAGTTTCCTTATTTTGCCTTCCTTCACACGCGGCTTCAATCAGGGCATTATCCATGCTAAAATCTGGAAGTGTTATGTCCCTTATTGCTTCCTTTCCTTTTTTAAGGTTCCGTTATCATACCCAATGCAATTGTACCGTCTCCCTCGTTTGAGAAAAGGTTTTTCTTGTTGAGTTTCTCTCTTTGTCATATCGCACAGAGGCGAATCATCTTCTAACCAGCCAGATTCTCTAGGTGAAGGCGCGAGGTCTGACTCTTGCAGGAGCATCCCAACAAGGGTTATTCGGGTTAAGAAAATCATACCGGTATGTTTTCTTCTTCTTTGGTGGACTGACGTACGCTTTACCGCTTGTTTGATGAATGGAAAATTTCCCTTTTGTGCAGAGATATCCCGTTGGAGCATGCGTTACTGTTATCGACGAGGATGACCTAGTCGTTCCCCTTCCTTCAAATCCAACCTTGTCGACTGCTGCAGACTTAGAGAACGCTGATTTAGGGCTCTCTTGTCATGAATACCCCTATGCAGGTTTGTCATTTGGGGCTCGTATGATGTGTCTCTCCTCCAATTATCGGAATATTGGCGGTTTCCTGGTGCGGAAAGAATTTGTGGTCCTTTATACGAGGATATGGAAGACATACGGCCATATCGCTACCAGGAGCGTAGTGAAGTGATGTTCGTCCGCCTTGGTTTCCGTAGTGAACTGTCTTTTGCCAATGATTGCTGAGATAGAGAATATGTCCATCCGTGCTGCTGCAGAGTCAGCCATTCAAAAGTGGGAGAACATGGTGTCCACCTGTGAATCCTTGGAGTTTAACATCAGCTGGTTGCGACATCGTCTCAATATTGTGAAAGTCGACAGAGCCGGTATTCTCTTTGGTGTGATTCCTGCCACAAAAGCCATGCTGGAAGAGGAGAAAGCTTTGGCCTTGGAGTCTCAGAGGATTGAAGAGTTAACTCGAGACTTGAAGAGTAGGACTGAAAGATATCATGGTCGATTGAAGATGATATTTTGTAGGGATTATAATTTACTAGATGGGCTTTTCTGACTTGTATCACGAGGTTTGAAGGCTCCTCTCTTTTTTTGAAGAAATAAAGAAATTCCATTAATCTGTTGGATTGTATTGAAATTTGATAATTGGCAAGAAAGAAAAATAAAAGCAGAGAGGGTGTCTGGACGTTCATATTTTGATGTAGCATGTTGCAGGGAAGTGATTAGGCGTAGTATGCCTTAAGCCACTTTCCGTTGATGACTGCCTCTAGCTTTCCCCCATCTTCTTTGATAATCTTGTAGTAACCACTGTCATACGCTTTAGTGATTATGTACGGCCCTTCCCATTTGGGATAAAACTTCGGTGCCGATGCATCTTGCTGGATGTGTTTGGCGGTTTTTAGCACCAGATCTCATTCATTAAAAACCCTGGATTTTACATGGGTGTTGTACGCCCTGGAAATCCTGTTTCTGTATGCTTGTGCATGTTCCTCCGCCCGGGATCTTCTGGAGTCCATAGTATCTAGTTCCGCGATTCTGGCATTGAGTGTTTCGGCTTCATTCCACTGAGGTCCACTCGCTGCGGCGATTTTAGCAGACGGGATCTTGATTTCTCTTTGGGAGGATCGCGTACGTACCGTAGACGAGGGAGTAGGGAGACATGACGGTGGAGCTTCTAGGAGATGCTCAGACGCCCGAGAGAGCCATTGGCAATTGCTCGTGCCAGTCCTGGGATTGTCGGTGTCTTGTTCGGCCGAGGATTCGGATCAGAGTCTTGTTGGTACTTTCGGCTTGCCCCTTTCCCTGGGGATAGTAGATGGTAGAGAAGACTTGTTTAATGTAGTACCTCTCAAGTAGTTCCTGTACTTGCTTGTTAGCAAAAGGCGTGTCGTTTTCGGTGATGATGTGTTTAGGTACACCAAAACGGCAGATGATGTGTTCTTTGACGAACGCCGCGATCGTGGCTCCGGTGGTTCCTTTCAGCGGGACAGCTTCAACCCACTTGGTAAAGTACTCGGTCACGGTTATTATGTATTCATGCTGTTTTGAGGATGGCGGGTTGATTTTCCCGATGATGTCGAGTCCCCAGCTATAAAAGGGCCACGGGCTACTTATCGAGTGCAGGGGTGTTGGAGGCGCGTGGATGAGGTTTCCGTGAATCTGGCATTCTCGGCATTTCTGAACGAAAGTAGCCGCGTCGTCTTCCATGGTCGGCCAGTAGTACCTCTTGTGTATCTGCAGGAACAGTTTCTGTTTCCCTTGGTGTTCGCCTTCGTGTATTTATATTAACATAATCGGGATTTGCATCGCCCAAACACCGCAGTAGAATTCCTCCGAAACTCTTGCGATATAAAACCCCATCATGGAACACGAATTTTTTGGACTTTTGTTTTAACTTGGACACGTCCTCTTTGTCAGTAGGGAGAATGTCGTCGCGAAGGAAGCCGATGTACGGCTCCCGCCAGTCCCCGGTGTGACTGATGTTGAGGACTTCTGTCTGACATGGGGGCGCCTGGAAATTGGGACACGCCTTCTGGAGTAATCGGGATTGGGCTTCCATCTCCGGCCAATAGTATCCAAGTCATTGTAAACGACGGTAGAGGGTTACTACTGATGTTATTCCACAGACTTCGGCATGGACATGCTCAAGTTGTTGTTTTGCTTCTTCTTTTCCGAGACACCTTGACAGAGAGCTGTCCGGGTTTCGATGATACAGAACATCTTGAAGCATAAAGAAATTCCGCAAAGTCTTGAGGTCGACCTTCCCTTGGAAAAGTGAGTTGTTGAGTTCTTGAATGATAAGAGTTCTCCAAGTCATCGTCTTCGGCTTTCTCGGGTTGTGAAAGCCATGTTGAAGCTATGGTTCGCCGTTTTACTGTCAGGGCTTCCTCGGATCCTTCGAAATGTAGCTTTGATGCTAGTGTAGCTAGGCAGTCAACATGCTTGTTACTGCTACGGCCGACGTGTGTGATGGTTGTATCGGCGAAATAATTTAGTAGCTTTTGTGCTTCAGACCTGTATGGTGCCAACGTCAGTTTTTTCAATGCGTAAATCCCGTTTACCTGGTTAATGAGTAATTTGGAATCTCCTCTTATCTCCAAACGCGTGGCCCGGCTTGTTTAGCTAGTGATAGTCCTATGAGGAAGGCTTCGTATTCAATTTGAGTTATTGGTGCATGGAAAGTCTAGCTTGAAAGAGTGAGAGAAGACTTCTCCAGCGGGGAGATACTAGTACCACACCCGCTCCTCCGGTATTAGTCTTTGGGGGTGGAAGAGCCGTCGAAGAACAACAGCCATGCTTCTTCTTTGACTAAGAAGATATCTGGAAGGTCTCCCGGGAGATCTTCTCGTAATTCTGCGGTGTTTTCTCCTGGGAATGCTGCTAACAGGTCTGCAATAGCTTGTCCTTTTATGGCCCTCGGGGAAGCGCACGTTATGTCGAACTCTAACAGCTGCAGGAGCCATTTAGCCGGCCTCCCTATCAGGGCAGGTTTCGAGAGGAGAAACTTTACAGGGTCTGATTTGGATATTAAAACCACCTTGTTGGAGAGGAGGTAGTGCCTGAACTTCTGGATGGAATAAATTAATGCTAAACACGCCTTTTCCGCTTTGGGGGTATCTGAGTTCAGCGTCTCTTAACGTTCGACTGAAGTAGTATATGGGATATTCAATTCCTTTGTCGTCTTCTTGAGCGAGGAGGGCTCCAATGGCAATATCGCTAAAGGATGTGTAAAGACATAGTGGTCTCCCTTGCATAGGAGGCTTCATGACGGTCGGGGAGGACAGCATTTGCTAGATCTTCTGATATGCTTCTTGTTGAGACGTAGTCCATGTGAAATTCGCTCCTTTTTTCAGCAGAGGGGTAAACGCAGTAATAAGTTGTGCCAGCCCCGGTATGAAGCGACGAATGTAGTTTACCTTGCCCATGAAACTCGGAGCATTTTACGGTTCGTGGTGGTGGCATCGTGAGGATAGCTTGCGTTTTGACTGGGTCAACTTTTATCCCCGCGGCCGTTACTTGGAATCCTAAGAACTTCCCCGAAGAGACACCAAAGGCGCATTTCAAAGGATTCATCTTCAACTTGTATTCGCGGCATCTTTCGAACACTTGTCGTAGCGTTTCCGGATGATCCGCTCGAGTCTTCGATTTAAACACCACATCGTCTACGTAATCTTCGACTTGCTTGTGCATCATATCGTGGAAGATGGTAGTCATGGCGCGTTGGTAAGCAGCGCCAGCGTTCTTCAGACCGAAAGGCATTACGGTGTAATAGAAGTTTCCGAGAGGGGTTCGGAAAGCAGTCTTACTCGCGTCGTGCTCATACATCTTTATCTGGTTGTAGCCGCTATATCCATCCATAAAAGAGAACATACCATGTCCACTGGTAGCGTCTACCAGCATGTCGATGTTAGGGAGTGGGAAATCGTCTTTAGGGCAGCACTTGTTCAGATCTCTGAAATCGACACGACATCTGATCTGACCATTCTTCTTTTTAACAGGAACGATATTGGCCAACCAGGTGGGATGGTGAATAGGTTAAACAAAACCAACGGCTAGTAATTTCTAGACCTCGCCTTGATTTGTTCTTCTACGTCGTGTCCGAATTGTCTTGGAGGTCGCTTGACTGGTTTGGATCCGGGTATCACGTGCAGATGGTGGGTGACCAGTTTTTCATCCAAGCCAGGCATTTCTTCGTAAGTCCATGCGAACACGTTTTGGTATTCTTTGAGTAGGTCGACTAGCTTTGAGCGTTCTGCAGAATGTAGATTCGAACTGATCAGAATGGGTCGCGGGAATTCCTCATTCCCTATATTGACAGTTTCGAGTTTATCTGTGGTTAAGTCGATCCCGTCTTGCAGCTTGTGAGGGGCGTCTGAAACTTCCTCCTGGTTATTGTGAAAACGTTCTTTCGGGCGGAGAGACCGGGTCATGGTCTCCCCTGCTAATTGCTAACAGCGGTGGTAATGTGTGAGTTTTTCCTTTTTGATTCGTCCTGCGGTAAGGGTGCACTCTCGCTTGGTGCGGGCACGGATTACGCCCGGTGATGGGAGACTGGCGGGTCTTCCTTCTGAGGAGACGGTGGGAGGGCGGTCTCCTCTGCGGAGTATCTCCAGTTTGCCGCTATCTCTGAGCGATGTCCATTTTGGTAGCGAAAACCGTGAATCTTGGTCGTCACGCCTTTTGAACCCTCCTTCGGCCCATGTGCTTCTACGCAGATGGCTTGGTGCATAGGGGGACAGTGACGCGAGGATGCGGACAACTTCTCCGTTCGATCTTGTTTTCGAGGCATTGGTGGTATGTTGAAGGAATGATTTTGAGATTGTGCAGCCACGGCCTTCCCGAGTATCATGTGGTAGTCCGGTTCTTTTTCAATCACTTCAAACTTCACGCTTGATTGAATTGGCCCTACCGCCGACTCCAAGTTGATGTAGCCGTATGTGCTAGTTTGGTTGCCTTGAAATCTGTCATCGTAGTGGGTTGTCGTACGATCTCGTTAGGTCGCACCCTGGCATCTTTAAGTGTCTTGAGAGTGATGACATTGGAAGATGTGCCCGTGTCAATGAGCGCTCTTCGAAACTCTATGTTCCTGACGAGAGCCGTAACATACAAGGCCCGGTTGTGACCGTCTTCTACCATCATGTCGTCATTGGTGAAAACAATATTGTTGGTGGATCTTTCGGGGATCCTTGGAGTCCCCGTGGGTGCAGGAACTAGTGATGCGTTTAGTGCTATTCGGTTAATAGCAGAGAATGTTTTTATTCGCTGGTCCTTGGAGAGGTGTAGCAATTCACATAAGTTTTCTACCAACATGGTCGCCTCTGGTCCGCTGGCTTCCAGTCAGTGACGAAACCATTGATTTGAGAATGCTCATTCGGGATGTAAGTCCCCTGCTCTTGATCTCCTGGGGAACATGAACCACTTAGCTCCGATGTTAGGATGATGAGGAAGTCGAGTATGCTGTTAATCGCATCCTTCATTAGATCCATGTTTTTGGCATGGATCTCCTGAGCTCGCATCAGGTCAACCAGTCTTAGGACCTCTTCATTGGTCATATTGCTTCCAGAAATTGACGAGTTATCATGACCTTGAGCGGGATCAATGTTTGTGGAGATGGCCTGATAGCCGACCATGCTTGCGCGAGATTTGAGGACGGAAACTTGAATTTGATATTGTAACCGAAAGATCAATCCTTCCGCCGTGGTCGCCAATTGTTTATGGGTAAAAATCATTTCCGCCGATTTTGATAAATTCGGTAGGTGAGTGAGAAACTGGTTTAAACCCTAAACAAATGTGCTGCACGTGAGCACTTTCTAGATTCGAGAGATCAATCTGTACAAGTCCGGCCTAAACCAAGAAATGGCCGTTCCGGACTTGCTTCGGTCACAAAGTGGAGGAGAAGGGTTGATTTGGGGAGGAAGCAAAGAAAGGTGTTGAGACCAGAATAATTATGGGAGAGTAGTGTCTCGACTTGTATCAGAAAGTGAAAGCTTCGGAAGCTTGCAAGAGATGAAAGCCTTTTTTTGGAGAGCTTGCAAAGTTGCCTTTTCTGAGAGTGTTGTGTTTTTCTCCTTACCGAGACTTGTTGTCTTGTGTAAATAGGTAAGACCTATTTATACAAGTCGAGATTGAAACGTACCCTGGCCTCATGAAGGAAGAGAGTAAAGGGTGAAATAATGGGAGGAGGTGGTAACCGCATGGTGTTTATGGGTGAAAACATTTTCACCATTATTTCCTCATTTATTTGACCGCTTTATTCCTATTCACGCTTTCTTAATGTGAGCGTAGTGTACGCTGCATCTTTGTGACCGCCAAACCAAGGCCCTGGAAAGCATCCCCGGTTTGTGTTGATGTCTCGAGTGTTGGTTGCACCTTGAGTGCAAGTGGCGCTGCTAGTGGCGCGTGTGGCATGTGCCAATGGCATGTGCAGAATGCCTTTGTTGCGGGTTGCATCTTGAGTGCAAGTGGAAATGCCAGAGCTTCTAGTGGCGTGTGTGGCATGTGACAATAGCATGTGCGGAATGCCTTGGTAGTAGGTTGTACGTTGAGTGTAAGTGGAAATGCCAGAGCTGCTAGTGACGTGTGTGGCACGTGCCAATGGCGTGTGTGGAATGCCTTGATGGTAGGTTGCACAGTTTGCAAGTTAGGCTACCAGCGTGGGTTTTGGCAAGTGTCAATGGCACGTACGGCCAAGTTGGCCTAGGTTGCACGGCTTGCAAGTTAGGCTACCAGCGTGCGTGTTTGGCATGTGTCAATGGCACACATGGCCATTAGGGCCACGTCCTGGTAAGAAAAGCTACCAGCGATGCATGTTGGCATGTGCCAATGGCATGCTCGACCATTAGGGCCACATCCTGGTAAGAAAAGCTACTAGCGATGCGTGTTGGCATGTGCCAATGGCATGCTCGGCCATTAGGGCTACGACCTGATAATAAAAGCTACCAGCGATGCGTGTCGGCATGTGCCAATGGCATGCTCGGCCATTAGGGCCACGGCTTGGTAAGAAAAGCTACCGCGAGCGTGTTGGCATGTGCCAATGGCATGCTCGGCCATTAGGGCCACGGCACTGGTAAGAAAAGCTACCGGCGAGCGTGTTGGCATGTGCCAATGGCATGCTCGGCCATTAGAGCTACGGCACAGTAAGAAAAGCTAGCGGCGATGCGTGTCGGCATGTGCCAATGGAATTCTCGGCCATTAGGGCCACGGCTTGGTAAGGAAAGCTACCGGCGAGCGTGTTGGCATGTGCCAATGGCATGCTCGGCCATTAAGGCCACGGCTGGTAAGAAAAGCTACCGGCGATGCGTGTTGGCATGTGCCAATGGCATGCTTAGCCATTAGGGCCACGACACAGTAAGAAAAGCTACCAGCGATGCGTGTTAGCATGTGCCAATGGCATGCGTGGCCAATTTGGCCTAGGTTGCACGGTTTGCAAGCCTAGGCGCGGGCGCTACCTTGGCATGGCGCGTCTAGGGCCAAGGTAAGGGTGTTTGGCTTGGCGTGGTGCGACCGGGCGTAGCTAGGGCCAAGGCGAGTGCGTTCGGCATGGCACGGCTAGCTTGGGTTAGGTGTGGCTGGCATGATTTTCCATTGGCATGGAGGCGCGGCCAACATGGTTGGCATGCTTTGGCGCGTTTGGTGTGACTAGCATAGCTAGGGCCAAGGCAGAGTGCGTTTGGCATGGCGCGGCTAGCTTGGGCTAGGTGTGGCTGACATGATTTGCCATTGGCACGGAGTTGCGGCTAGCATGGTTGGCATGCTTTGGCGCGTTTGGTGTGATTAGCATAGCTAGGGCCAAGGCGAGTGCGTTTGGCATGGCGCGGCTAGCTTGGGCTAGGTGTGGGGTGGCATGATTTGCCATTGGCACGGAGGTGCGGCTAGCATGGTTGGCATGCTTTGGCGCGTTTGGTGTGGCTAGCATAGCTAGGGCCAAGGCAGAGTGCGTTTGGCATGCCACGGATAGCTTGGGCTAGGTGTGGCTGGCATGATTGCCATTGGCACGGAGGTGCGGCTAGCATGGTTGGCATGCTTTGGCGCGTTTGGTGTGGCTAGCATAGCTAGGGAAAAGGCAGAGTGCGTTTGGCATGGCACGACTAGCTTGGGCTAGGTGTGGCTGGCATGATTTTCCATTGGAATGGAGGTGCGGCTAGCATGGTTGGCATGCTTTGGCGCGTTTGGTGTGGCTAGCATAGCTAGGGCCAAGGCGAGTGCGTTTGGCATGGCGCGGCTAGCTTGGGCTAGGTGTGGTCGGCATGATTTTCCATTGGCACGGAGGTGCGGCTAGCATGGTTGGCATGCTTTGGCGCGTTTGGTGTGGCTAGCATAGCTAGGGCCAAGGCGAGTGCGTTTGGCATGGCGCGACTAGCTTGGGCTAGGTGTGGCTGGCATGATTTGCGATTGGCACGGAGGTGAATTAGGGTTTTGTTCGTTGTAACCCTAATTTGAAAAAATACCCCCTATTAATTACTGACTACATGCATTGAATGTTGTAATAAATGTGTCACTGGTGACATTAGGTTATTCGGGGTTTTACGATTTTACCCTTTTTCTAAAAACCACCATCAACAGGAAGATTATTCATAATGGAGTTGCAGTCAAAAGTAATATTCACAAATTTGTTCCTGGTATTGATTATTCTTGTACTTTCTGTCAACAAGAAGAATAATCAATTTTTCACTTACTTCTGGGTTGTACTTATGCAAGGAAGGTGTTCGAATTAGCAAATTTAAATGTTAGTAGTTCTCCGGCGAATAACTTACAACAGATTTTGGCTCAGTGGTTGGAACAAGATTCAAAAAGTTTATTCATGAAGAAAATGTGCTTTATGTGGAATCTATGGAAAATGAGGAATGACATATGTTTTTCTCGGGCTAATTTTTCAGAGAATTTGGTGATTAAAAGAGCTTATCAAGACATGGATTTATGCACGGCTGATGAGACAAATACAGTAGATGAAATTTACAGTGTTCCACAGATTTCTTGCTGAACTCCTCCTAATCATCCTTACATTAAAATTAATGTGGATGCAGCATTTGTTCCAAACAATGCGGCAGCAGCTGCTATTGCTCGTGATTATGCAGGAAATTTTCTAGGATGTGGGGTATGTACCTTCATTGCTACTTCACCTTTATATGCTGAATATGTGGCGTGTAGGATTGGAATGGAACTAGGGAGGAAATTCTTGTTTGATAATGTCATAATTGAAGGAGATGCATCGAATGTTACTGCGGTAGTCCTTGGCAATGTTTCTGATATCCCGTGGAGCATTAAGTCTGTGATCTTACAGATTAAAGATAGTATTTCTTCCTCCTCTAATGTTAATTTTATTTGAGTTCCAAAACCTGCTAATACCACTGCTCACATTCTATGTCAGCATGCGTTGCCTGAAAATGTAAATGAATGGTGGAATGCTAATTCTCCACATGCTTGTATCCTTTCAAACCTCAATCCTTGAGGTAGTCTAATAAAGTTGGCTCTTTTTGAGCCTTTTTCCTTCAAAAAATAAAATAAATAAATAAGTTAATTGATGACATATTGACATGGGTACGCCGAATTGCACTCACAGACCACCACCCTCGATCCAGCAACACCGATTAATTCCAGGGAGAGCCATGTTCTCTTTCTTACTAGTCATACACATCTATAAACACAAAACAATATCTATAGAAAGCACCTTTTTTTTCCTTTTTTAGATCAATCAACTTAGTTAATTCTAGGCTCTAACAAACCTTCCTAAACAACCTCATTGAGTAAAAGTAAACAATTATTATGGATACCCTAACCCTTTCTAGCATTAAATTAAATCAATAAATATATTCAGTTGGCCACCTAAACAATTTATCAATCAATCATGATCATTCTTAGTAGTAAACACAAACGATAATCATATGAAGAAATCAAAACAAATTCATATACTAAATCAAATAATATATAGTACTTGGGAATTCATCCTCAATCAAGTACGTGTTTAGATACTGATGGATGTAGGAGCATCCATGTTATATGATAAACTAGAGAATAAATCGTTACGATTGATGAAAACCGCTTCGAAACCCTAGCTCCGTTGTTGTTCTTCTTCTCCAAGCTTGCAAAGTTATGTCCAAATATCCCTTTAAATGTTTAGGAGGTCATCTTATATAGTACTCACAAAATCTAGGGCTTAGAATCCCATTGGGACCAAGTATCCTCATTTTAGAAGTCCAAAACGCGTTAAAACATGTCTTTCTCGCCTGCTACAGTCGTCACGGTCCTTAACCACGACCCCAACGACTCTAAACACCCAAAATATGTCATACTATCTATCTGGAAACGCTCAAGGGTCGTCATGGTAATTTACCTAAACCCCGACAACTCTAAGTGCTGAAATTGACTCCTCTCTGCCCGAAAAATCTCTGAGAATCGTCATGGGTCGTCACTGTCTTCTTCCTTATATTTTTCAGCATATCGTTTCGGCCATAACTTTTTCATACGAACTCGGAATGACCTCATTCTTTCTCAGTTCTCTTCGTAATTGAATTCTCTACACGTTGGTGATAAGAAATCTTGAATTTGGATGAGTTGAACTTGTTCTTCTAGTCCTTCTTATGTTTTTGACGTTCTTTGCTCCTTTTCGTCGCACTTCTTCCACTTCTTTTGGCTCTAGACACTTGGATTTTTAGAGAACTTCACTTTATATATCTTTTGCAACCATGTCCATTAACTTTGAATGATTCACTTAACAAAAGCAAACAAGAAACAAAACAAGAGAGAATGAGCCACACAATGGTCTTTTAAAAAAAAATACTCAGTTAAAAAAATATCCGCAAAGGCACAAAACTGAATTGAAAAAGCTCTGCTTCGTCACTTTGACGTAAGCTTCAAATTCTTTCTCATGTTCACTGAAATTCACAGCCTAAATATCGATCAAACTAGCATTCATCAATCAATTCTTCTTCTTCTTGTGATTATCATTAGCATTTACATCATCTACAAAAAAAAATTACTTCACACAACAGTTTTTGAAAGAGAGCCATTAATAAACAAGTACTTCTTCAACAGAAATAACTACAAGAAAATTTTCACCAAACTCAGAATTGAAGGCATACAGTTCATTAATACATACTCCAAGAACTTTCAAGTTAACGTTCATCAATACAACCCAGAATTTCTTTCAAAGCATTACATTTCCATTGATTCATCTCAAATTTTCACTAACTATGATCGAAACTATATGAGTACTTCTTTCCAAATCTCAGACTTCCCAAACTACCATAACCATCACAAAAAACCAACAATCACTTCAAACATTACTACTACTAATCAAATAAACTTCTTGAACAGTACCACATATTCATATCATCATCATAACCAGAAAACAAAAGAAGCCGATCGAAGATCTAAACAGCAAAAGAACAAACTTACCACCATCTGCACCAAAATTAAGAAGGATAGGAACAAGAACCAGTACCGAAAAATCTATCTTGTAAAAAACATGTTGATCGTTTACAAGCTCTATGCGAAACCTAAAAATCTAGCTTCTGCAGATACCTACGAAGAGGCTACCAAAAGCCTTCTTCATCAGTACTCCACCCCTCTTCTTCATATCTTTCACTGTCATCACTGTCAGATGGCGCTGGTGAAGTATCACTGGAAGATGCAGAACCCTCACTGTTCTCACTATCATCTTCTCCAGTCTCCTCTTCATCTGTCTCGACCTCAAGCATCTCTGCATCCCTTCTCTTTGGATCTCCTTCTTGCATGGTCCGTGCAAAAATCTTGGGATTGGAAAGTTCATACTCAAAGCTCTTACCTTGCTTTCATGATACCTCTTCATCTTCCTCTTATCCTCAGCAGCATCTGAATCAAGTTCACTGGTATCGATTTCTTCCACATCATACTCGAACCCATCTGAAGCCTCGGAATCACTTTCTGTTGCACTCCCATACTTTGGCGCTTGGGCATGCTTTTATGCCCACTCTTCATCTTTTCTATCTCGCCTTGCAAAGTATTTTGTCCTTCATGCAACATACAGATCTTTAATTCTCTTTGCTTCCCTCTGACGAGCCCTTTCTTCCTCCTCCCTCTAACGAATCCTCTCACGAATTCGATGATCAATCTCAGACTGAACATCAATCCTCAGTTTCTGTAATTCTTCAGTGCTTAAATTTTGAACAAGAATCTTGGCTTGTGCATATTCAGCGGATTCTGGTGGTTCAACGGGAAGCACTTCCTCACCGGCTATCGGAGGATTCTGACCAGATGGATCAGCCATTATCTAAACCTCTACCCTCTCAATTAAACCTTTCCTTTTCTGTGAAAAATTTAGAAGAAAATTACCTTGCCTATGATAATCTCTTGGCTAAACACCCTTTTAAAGACCCAATTTTGCATATTAATTCCCATTTATGGTGCTTGGTTAAGCGTCATGTCGCTTTGTTTACCACGCCCATTCAAAACCATGCGTATTATTTTCACCCTCCAGATCATAATTACCCTATGCATACCTATTTTCAACACCTAAAACTCATTATTATCTTTACTCTCTATGGAACTGCTATTAAGGGGGGTATTGGTAGGTCACCAAATTTTGATATCACATTTTGGGGTCTAATTAAAATTTTATGTTTTATGCAGATTGGGAGAAGGGAGCATCAGTTGGGAGGCACCATTGAAGTTTGGGGTATGTCTGCCAGATGGGTTATCTCCAATACTAGTCTAGCCATTAAACCCACTCTCACCACCATAAAACATACCACCAACCAAGGCTATAAACCACCACAAAATCTTTCCCACCATTTCTGTTGTTTTAACTCTCACCACACATTCCATCATGCCATTACCATTATGACTCTTGGCAGTTTATATCACCATACCTCTGTTAATCTAAAGATGACAAATCTATTTATGGTTTACCAAATCCTGATACCATCATGCCCACGTACCAATTTCAAATATCTCAGCAAAAGTTTCAAAAGATACTTGGGTTTGTCTATACTTGGCTTTTCCAGTATTTACCTCACGTGAAGACCAATATTTTTCTCTGTCCTTATACATAAAGAACGGTAAAGATAATGACACTTTATATGATAAATCATGTGTCCAAGGAGGAGGTAGCAGCAAAACAACAACAACCTTACAACACCATTTCTCTCCTGAAATTCTGTCATACCAAAATTATCACCTTCCTCATTCCTTTTTTAAGGTTCAAAAGTTTAAAAAAATACAAAACTTCTGTCATAGTCTGTGATTTCTATCAAGGAAATACCAATAAGAGATTCCTTTCTATACATTGCCATATTCTGTGCATTTTCTATATCCATCATCCGTTTAACCCCATATTCATATATATCCAGTCCACTTACCAAATGGAAATTCATAACCCATCTTATAGTTCTCAAGATAGTCAAAATCTATCTACTCAAATGGCTGAAAAGTTAACATTACCATCCACTCTCTCTGAACCGGTTTTCATTGATAAAACGATTATTCTAGTTGAACACGATAGTAATCGGAAGTGGTGTATGGTTGGATATCTTTGCTGTGAAACTTCAGTTCCAACTTCTTCAATCCGCTACTACATCTGTAATCAGTGGCCTCTTTCTCAATCTCCTACTGTTTCTACCTTTAATGAAATGCGCAACAAAGTTCTTATTCATTTATTAGCTGAATATGATTTCAACAGAATCAACTCACAGAGGCCTTGGTTTGTATGTGGTTATATAATGGTCTTGAAAGTTGTTCCAATAGAGGGATGGCCAACAAATCACCAACCGTCTTTCACTGAAGAACTAATGTGGTTCATCTTATGTAATATTCCAAAAGAGTGTACAGAATTTGAAGATCTCAAGAAACTTACTTTCAAATTGGGAGAACTGATTGAAGCTCAAGATCCCTTTGGTAAACACCCTCTAAAGAAGAATGTAAAGGTGTGCATTAAGATCCCAGTGCAGAAAGATTTACCAGTAGGCATCCCATTATTCACTAGTGGAAGAACTCAACCATTCCTCATTGAAAGTAGATACATGAAAGTCCCAAGGTATTTCTGCACTTCATGTAGTGTCCTGGATCATAGGTATATCAATTGTCCATCTTGGAAGTTGAAACAGAAATCTATCAAGGAAATGGCTTCTTCTAGTAGTAACTATGTTCTTCCCGCAGTCTCAAGACTCATGATGCCATCTCCACCAGTGAACACACACACTGATCCTACCACTTCTGCAACTTCAGATACTATCATGCAACATACATAGATAGTGCCAGATACTCAGATTGAGTCCCCAGCTGCTCTAACATGTAACAATGGAAAAGCAAAGTAGAATGATCAAAATATGGAAATTACTGCTCAAAAAGGTCTATCCAATACCTTCCAAATGGGACCCTTTGTGAATCGATCTACTGCTTTGAAGATCTTTGATGTAGGACCGATCCAACAAAACTTGACCCAACAGAACAACGGGTTACCAATCATCTTCAAACAGGTAACTACGCAAAATGTTACTGTTGAAGCTTCTATCACTGGTGCTGAACCGACTATTAGTGGACCAATTCGAACCAAAAATTCTTCAAGAAGATTCAAATCCTAGTCCAAGTCCTATTATCACTAAAGGAAACATTATCTCAGCTGAACATAATGCTCTGAAGATCTTTGATGTAGGACCGATCCAACAAAATTTGACCCATCAGAACAACGGGTTACCAATCATCTTCAAACAGGTAACTACGCAAAATGTTATTGTTGAAGCTTCTATCACTGGTGTTGAACCGACTATTAGTGAACCGATTCGAACCAAAAATTCTTCAAGAAGATTCAAATCCTAGTCTAAATCCTATTATCACTAGAGGAACCATTATCTCAGCTGAACATAATACTCTATCAAATCTCAAAAGAAAGATCAATCCCAGAGTTGATTTGAGGAAACGAACAAGAGCTAATTCTAGCTTAGCTAGTCTAGTGGTCATCCCAGAAGAACATGATAC
Organism: Papaver armeniacum; assembly: GCA_023531295.1. NCBI lineage: Eukaryota > Viridiplantae > Streptophyta > Magnoliopsida > Ranunculales > Papaveraceae > Papaver > Papaver armeniacum. The sequence continues at coordinate 64,575 of JAJJWW010016755.1, forward strand.
TACAGAACCCGATTATGCTCAACTGTGTCCTCCTATTACAAAATTGGGGGAATTACCTACTATCAATTTGTCAAACTGCTCTCTCAATACCCATCATTTTATTGACTCTTATGGAAGATACATTGTACCTGCTGATTCTTCTCCAAACAACAATGGTGTCTGCAATAATTCTCATCTCAATGCTGCTACTCCTAATCTGGATTCTTCCCAAGATTTTTATCAAAGTGGTGCCTCTTCTAGTGTTTCTCTTGGTGGTGGGTCTAATTCTACCACTCAGGTAAATTCTACACCATCCCCTCCTTTAATTGATCCTGCTTCTATTATCCTAATAAATCAATCCCCTGTTAATAATGTTAACCTTATAGCTTGGAATATTAGAGGTTTAGGCAAAAAATCTGCTAATAAGGAACTTAGCTTGTTATGCAAAAATGTCAACCCTGACATCATTTTCCTATCTGAAACAAAAATGAACAAAGATCTGGCTGCTAGGAAGTTAAAAAACATGGGTTTCCCTTGCACCTTTAATGTTTCCAGCATTGGTAGGAGTGGAGGTTTAGTATTGGCTTGGAAGAAAGAAATTCATTCCAACATTATTTCATCTAGCTTGAGGGGCATCTATGTCACATCTACTGATATTATTCACACTAAAACTTGTCATATCCATTTCATGTATGGTGAACCTAATATTAGTTTAAGACATGCTTTTTGGGAACAACAATGTCAACAGTCTAATGCTCTTTTAGATGAACCAATTTTCTTTATAGGTGATTTTAATGCTCTCTTAGGAACTGAAGATAAAAATGGTGGTTTAGATGTTGATGATTCTGATTTTTTAAACTTAGGAATTTATGTTATGTGTTCAATTTGCATGATCCTGGTTTCTCTGGTCCTAGATTCACTTGGTCTAATATGCAACAGGGTCCTGACTTAATTCTAGAGAGATTAGATAGATGCCTTATTAACCAAACTGCTGAAGAACTTTGTCTTTGTGTCAACAATTTACCTAGAGACTCTTTTGACCATTGTCCCATGCATATTGGTTTTAACGATGAGGATGTTTGTATGCATAGACCTTCCCATTTTATGGCTATGTGGATGGAAGATCCTACTTGTAGAGATATCATTGCTAATTCCTGGTCTGTTAATGTGGTAGGTTCCCCTGCCTATAAACTAAAAGCCAAGCTTTTAAACACAAAAAAAAAGGTCTTAGGGACTGGAACAAAACTTCCCTTGGTAATATTCAAACCAATATATCTACCATCAGGAAAGATTTGGCAGGTATCCAATGTAACAACCCAACTGATACTAGTACCACTTCCAGACTCAAAGCTAGATTGGAATACCTATACAATTTAGAAGAGTTATACTGGAAGGATAAATCCAGGGAGGTTTGGCTTCTGGAAGGTGACAGAAACTTACCCTATTTCAATAGAGTCACACTCTTTAGGAGAAAAAGAAATGCTATCAGTTGGATAAAGGATTCTTCAAATGCTATTCTAACTGATAGAAATAGTATTGGAACTTCTTTCATAAATTACTTCAAAAACCTGTATTCTTCCCACCCTCAACAATTTCAAAATGAAATCCTTGTTGATCTCCCATAAAGTTTACTGCTGAAGATAATTCTCTTCTTAATCTACCTCTTACTACGAGGAAATTAAAAATGTTGTTTTTCTAATATATTTTTTTTTTTTTTTTTGGGGGTGGGGGGGGGGTGGGGGTGCTCCAAGTCCTGATGGTTTCACAGGCCTATTTTATCAACAAAAAAAATGGGATATTGTAGGTGAGGATGTCATTGATATGACTTAAACCCACTTCAGGACAAGACATATTGCTAAGGTTTTTAACCATACTAATATTTCCCTTATTCCTAAAGTTCCTCTTGCTGAACTTGTTTCTCGATATAAACCTATAGGTCTTTGTAATTTCATCTACAAGATTCTATCTAAAATACTGGCCAATAGACTAAAACCTTTCATGAACAATATTATTTCTCAAAACCAAAGTGCTTTCATTCCTAAGAGGAGTATTTCTGGTAATATTCTGCTAGCTAATGAAGCTATATATGTTGTCAATCATAATGACAAAATTGAGGATATTGCTGCCATTAAACTTGATATGTCCAAGGCTTATGATAAATTAAAATGGGCTTTTCTTGAGAGTGTCTTGAATAAAATGGGTCTCTCTCATCACTGGATTAAACTTATAAATCAGTGTGTGTCTACTGTTCCTTATTTTGTCCTTCTCAATGGTAGTCCTACTGGTTTTTTCCAACCCGAGAGAGGCCTGAGACAGGGGTCCCTCTATTCCCATATCTCTATATTATTTGCTCTAAACCTCTATCTTCTTACATTGATAGCCTTCAAAATAAGGGTATTCTAGAAGGTATCAAAGTTTGTAAAGATGCTCCAGTCATGACACATCTTCTTTTTGCTGATGATTCTCTTTTGTTTTCCAAAGCTACTATTCAAAACTTTCAAGTTATAAAAGATTATCTTCAAAAGTACTGTCTGGCTTTTGGTCAAGAAATAAACTTTGAAAAATCTGGTATTTTGTTCAGTAGGAAAATACCTGAACATAGGAAGGCTACTTTGGCCAATATTCTTGACATTCATAACAGGATTTAGGAGAAAAATATCTTGGCACTCCAACTGTGTTTCAAGCTTCTAAAATCCAAACCCATATGGGTATTCTCCAAGTTGTTGATGCCAGAATTTATATCTGGTTGCATAAGCTTCTATCTCAAGCTGCTAGAACTACTTTGATTAAACATATTGGGCAAGACATTCCCCTTTTTAAAACAGGGGCTTTTCTTATCCCTAAACATCTTTGTAAGCAAATGGATTCTCATCTTTACAAATTTTGGTGGGGAGAAACTTTAAATCCCAAGGATAGGAAGCTACACCTCTTGGGTTGGGACATTCTGTGCTCCCCAAAGGCTGAAGGTGGATTAGGTTTTAGAAAGGTTGAGTTAAATAATCTGGCTATGCTGGCCAGGAATGCCTGGAGGATTCTAGAACATCATGACTTCCTGCTAGCCACTGTTCTTAATGCCAAATACTTTCCAAAAACTGATTTTTTGAATGCTAAGTGTTCTGGCAAGTTTTATTGGACTTGGAAGTGTTTACATGCTATTAAAGAACTTATTAAGCCTTTCATTTCTTGGATTGTGGGGGATGGTCAATTTATTGACCCATGGTGTGACAAATGGATACCCACTTTGAGTTTTTCCACACCCAACCCCTTAGTCCCACCTGATCCTAGCATTAAAGTCTCTCATTTCATTGACACTCATACTAGGAGTTGGAATTTATATAGACTTAACACCCACTTAGATAATGCTTCTGCTCATTAAGATTATCTCTGGAAGTGTTTACATGCTATTAAAGAACTTATTAAGCCTTTCATTTCTTGGATTGTGGGGATGGTCAATTTATTGACCCATGGTGTGACAAATGGATACCCACTTTGAGTTTTTCCACACCCAACCCCTTAGTCCCACCACGATCCTAGCATTAAAGTCTCTCATTTCATTGACACTCATACTAAGGAGTTGGAATTTATATAGACTCTTCATTGCATTAAAGGAAGATTGAATCTCTATATACTTAACACTCTAGAGCAATGCCTGCTCTATTCCATTCCTTAAGCCATCTTTGCACTCCTGATAGGAGGGCTTGAGATCTTTCAAAGAATGGCAAGTTTTCGTCTAAATATGCCTACATGGGACTCAGAGGCCTAAGGCCCTCCCCTTGTAAGACTCTTTGGAAGCGTATTTGGAAAGTTAGAGTACCCTACAGAATTCAAGTCTTTGTTTGGAGAGCAACTAGAAATGCTTTGCCTTCAAGGACTGTTTTGCACACTAGAATTCCTATGCATACTGTTGACTGTGCTAGGTGTAATGATCCTCATGAAACTATTATGCATGCTTTGGTCCTCTGCCCCTTTGCTAGCAGAGTTTGGTTCCTGTCCGACTTTAGTATAAATTCTCAATTCTTTCAAAACAAAACTTTTCTTGATTGGCTCATGTTCTGGTTAACTGCTCCCTTGTCTAAGCTTCCTGATGAAGCTCAATGTCTTTTTTTTACTATCCTATTGTTCCTCTGGACTAGTAGGAATAATTTCATCTTTCAAAATCTAAAAGAGTCTAATGTAGAAGTCTTAGCTAGAGCTAAAGCTATGCTCCTTACTAGGAAGCCCTGTCCCATACCCTCTACTACCTGTTCTGTCAGTATATGTGATAAATGGATGCCCCCCCTCCTTAGGATGGATTAAATGTAATACTGATGGTGCCTTTGATGTTATCTCTGGAGCAAATGGTGCAGGATATGTGATGAGGGACTTCTCATGCAAGGCCTCCTTTTGTGCCTCCTTAACTTTTGAAGTAAAGTCTGCTGAAGAAGCTGAAGCCAGAGCGATTTGGGCAGTCCTGAAGAAAGCAGTGGAGCAGCATTTAACCCATATCATAGTCGAAAGTAATGTGAAGACTCTCATTGATCAATTTTCTGCTGGCCTGTTTGATGGAGATTCGCGAACGGATGCTATTTTCAAGGATATTCAGTTATTTTCTTCCAAACTAGTAGCTTGTATTTTCAGTTTTCAACCTCGTATTTGCAACTCTGTAGCTCATGAGTTAGCTCAATGGGCAAAAAAAAATAATGCCTCTATGTACTTGTATGTTCCTCCTGTTTGGTTACTACCAACAGTTGAGGGGGATCATTATCCTTTCTGAAGGCCTTTATCTAAAAAAAAAAAAAGTAATACAACATAGAATGCAAGAAATATAACTAAAACAAGTATGAAATGGACACTAAAAGCATGTAAATTATGCACTTATAAGTGAACCATTCCAGTTTAGTATGTGCTAATAGCTTTGCATAAGGTGATTTCTAGTTTGTTGAGCATGCTAATACTAGGGTTAAGAATGTTCTCAACATAAGGGTAATTATATCATCATGTTTAAGTCTAACGAATGATGATTATGAAGCTGAAATTACAACATTCTACTTCATCTTCATCATCATCAGAACCACCACTACTGCTATCAAGATCAATTACTTGAACAACATATTTTTTTAAATCTCCTTTTTTGTTTTTGTTTTCTTTAATCGAATCAATCGTCGTCGTTTCTTGTATGGTTGAGGTTTTGGACTGTTTTCCATCTGAAGTTATAGTCCTTCTTATATGCGGTGGTTTGGTATTTCATGCTTGATGGTGTGGACTGAAAATTCATGACAACAAGTATTGGAGGAATTATAGAAGGTTTGTGCATTACAATAAAGGTATTGTTCATATCTATAATGGATTTGGACTTATGAAGATGACGGTTTTATTGTAAGTATTGAATCTGAATTTTTCAGTTTAGAAAAATTATAACTTGTAATAGTTTGTAGCTTTCATTACTCGACTAAGTATTGCCAAAGCGATGCTTTGAGAGTATGTGGAAGTGTTTTGACGAGATGTGATAGTGATGATTTATTTGATTCATTCAGAAATTATAAACACGAATCTTGCCCAAAGGTGTTTTGTGTTTATGAAATATGATGTGAATCAAGTCTCATATGAGTTGAAGATTTTCATATGAGAATTTTTCTTAAACTTATTAAGACTCTTTGCATGTTGTATTTCTGCCCAAAGGTGATTTGCGATGATACGGAGTATTGTTTTGAGTTTAAGATGTTATATTTCTTTTTATTGGTATGCTATCTATATGGTTTGTTTACATAGATAAATAAAGTGATAATAAGCATGTGTGTTGTGGTCGAATCTGAAATTCAGTGGGAGTGATTTTTATGATTTTATTATCATGTTTGTTTCCCTTGTGTTAATTTGGATTTCATTGGAAGTGCGATGTTTATGGATTTATCATCATGTTATGCTTATTGACATGCTATTTACTTGGTTCATCTAATAGCTATATAAAGTGATAATAAGCGTGGTTTGTTATGTATGTTGCGGTAACATATGAAATTCAAATGGAATATGATGTTTATGGATTTATCGTCATATTCTTTTACTTACATTGTAAGGTGTGTATGCTCATAAAGTAGTCTCTGGTAGGAGACATATGGTTCTCATTCGATATCATCAATGTCCTAAAGTTCCTGGTCTCATTATGAATACGAGCATAGTGCTTAATTCGAGCAAGACAATGGGGATATCAATAAGGAGAAAAAGCGGGTGGTGTAAGAGCATATGTGTGCTGCTTGTATGGATTTAAGCCAAGCCAATAAAGCTACAAGTGCAATTCAATTTTGACATAAGGTTAAGCCAAGTAAAGTCTTTAAGGTGCAGTTTGGTTTTGGCGTAAAGCTAAGACAATAAAATGTTTTCTGTTTTGAAAAATAAATTATTTTCCTTGAGAATAGTAGGTCATCTAGTTTTCTGATTGTAGAAATGGTTTACACATCTTAAACGTGACGTGTAGGTCTCTATAGTTGAAGTCTAGCGTACTATTTGACTCAAGTGTGCGGCTAGCATAAAAAAAAAATTAAAAGAAGTTTTAAGAAAAGTTTTGTTGCTTAAACAAGTAAGAGATGTTGGCAATTATGTAATTTACGCAACAAATCTCCATTTGGTTAAACTAATCTTGTTTATACTATGTTAAGTAGGATTAGTGTTAATCCATTTTAAGGCATGTTTATGGTATTAATCATGCACTAAAGACTAGTTGTTAGAGTACTGCTCGGTTGAACTCGCATGCGTTGCTATCTCAAGCATGTTTGTCAATGTTAGTGATCAAAACTATAAGTCTTGATTTCTAGCCTATTTATAGATGCCTCGGACTAGGACATAGATTGTGTAGTTGAGCTTAGAATTCACGACGTTCATCATTTGAAAACAAATAACTACTAAGGGGAGCTTGTGGAACTTCATCGACAAAAGGTATGTGGAGACTGAAACTCGTCTATCATTTGGAAAGTCTATTTCTACTCTATCTCCTATATTGAGACATAAGTCGTATTACGATATAGTTTTGTATATACACATTTGAGATTTCGAGCTGAGTTTATCTCGCTTACATATTTCTCGAAATATGTGTTGGCAAGCTTTAGCTTCGACCAAGTTCATCTTATATCATGTGAAAATTGCCAAGCAACATCTTACATGATTTGTATGATACAATCATTTGGTGTAAACTTGGAATGTTTCGTTATGATTATTTCAATAACTTGAAAATTGCTTTGATGCTAATAGTATGTGAAAACAACTGTTGTCATCCTCTAAGAAAGTTTCAATGATTGAAATAAGAGTTTAGAACACTTAACCATTATTGGATATGTCATGTTGTGCACTCTTGCACATATGTAATCCACGCCCGGGAACCATAGTATGCGCACCCGTTTGCGTACCTGTTGGTTTGAGAAATTCGGGAACCTAAGTATGTGTACCCGTTTGCGTACTGGCGTACAGGTTCATGTCCAAGAATTTCTGCTGGGATTGAAAATTCGAGTAACCCGTTTGCGTACTGGCGAAACCCAATCTTAGTCCGGGTATTTCAAGTATGCGTACTTGTTTGCATACTTGAAGGTTAAAGTTCTAAAATTGGTTATGAACATGAACATAAACATTTATATAATAAGGAATGCAATCTTTGCAAACCATGGCTATAATGTTCATGATTGATTCGAGTGAATCAAACCGATTTTGCTTCAATTGTGTTCTTGTATAATTCTATGAGAATATAGCAATTGAACAACTCTTTAACTAGTTTCATTTGAGTTATTTGAACTAGTTATGGTTAAGATGAATAAGGTTGATATGAGAGTAATCATATGGCTAACCTCGGTTAACTATTTGTGAACCAACATGGTGTACACATTTGGGTACGGTTACATAAACCTAAATGGGGGTACATTTCATTTGTGTGTAACAAGCTAAGTTCGATCTAACAGTTGAAAGATATTAGCTTGGTTGAATCAGGTTTTTCATCTAACGGTGAATATTGAATGCTTTGTTACCAAGGTAACTTGGATTGCAAACCCTGATTTGAAAACTATATAAAGGAAAAATCTAGCAACTGGGAAAACTAATCCCCACACCTCCTGTGTGTTACTAGTTGCATAAACTGGAGTCGATTCTCCTTTAACCTTAGGTTTCTATCGAGACCTTGTAGGTTAACGAATTGAAAGACTTCATTGGGATTGTAAAGCCAGACCCAACTATTTTCTTTGTAGTTGCGCGTTCTGATCTTGACCGATTCTATCGTATTGAGTTCAATTGAAATAATTGATTCGAGATTAATTTCTCCGATATGCAAGATAAAAGTAATCACAAACATCTCCGTTTCATCGTTTGTGATTTCACAATATCTTGTTTCGCTAGTCGATTAAGATTATTGTGAGGTGATTGATACTACTAGGCTGTTCTTCGGGAATATAAGTCCGGTTTATCAATTAGTTCCTGTTCACCTTGATTTATCAAAAGACGGAACAAAAACTCTTGGGTATTTATGCAGGAGACAAATTTATTCAATTTATAGACTTTTATGTGTGAGACAGATTTGTTTATCAAGTCTTCGACTTTGGGTCTTAGCAACTCTTGGTTGTGGGTGAGATCAACTATGGGAATCAAGTGCATAGTATCCTGCTGGGATCAGAGACGTAAGGAACGCAACTGTACCTTGAATCAGTGTGAGATTGATTAGGGTTCAACTACAGTCCAGTCCGAAGTTAATTGGTAGTAGTCTAGAGTCTATAACGGCTTAATACAGTGTGGTATTCAAACTAGACTAGGTCCCGGGTTTTTTCTGCATTTGCGGTTTTCCTCGTGTTGATGGTGGTTTTTAGCTTAGGGTTAAAATCGTAAATGTAGTTGCAGGAAATCCCACAATACACCCCTCACTATATTTTGTTAAACTAATCCATTCAAAAGATAATAGAAGAACAATTATGAATGTTTATTAATAACTTTCTTGAATTTTTACACAGGAAAATGAGATTACACTTAAGAACTTACAAATGTTTCTCTCTTTCTCTCTCCTAATGACTTACTCCCCCATCCAAAGAAAAAACCTCTCCACGACAGATCCACTCATCCCTATATATAGGGTAGTACATAGTGAATGATGACTAAGCTGTCCCCTTATTTTCGGAAATGTCTTGCGAAGCGTCGCAGCTTACAAATATTCATATTCGCGACACTTCTTAACTTTCGCCGATTTCATATCTTCCTATCGTCATCCAAAGGCGTCATTTTCATTTAATCCTCTCGCGACCGACTCGCGGTGTTGTTATTCGTTGTCTTCGCGAATTGTTGTTGTGGCGATATTATGATCCTACATCTTGCCTCTTCTCATGTCTTCTCTGCGAAGGAGAGAATGTCATGAGAATCGATATTTTTAAACCGCCGCAATGTTTATTTGTACTTATTTCGTTTCATCTTTCCATACGGACTTTATTACGGATGTCTATTCCTCCATTCTATTCCCGACACGTTTCTTTCATTCGTTTATTCCCGACCATTCACGTCCCTTCTCACATTAAATGTTCTCGCTTCCCCAAGGATGTTTCTCTCTATATATATTTTTCATATCTTTCTCTTCTCCTCTTTCGTTTTCTCTCTGCAATTTTTCTTTTATCTTCTTCTTCCGCAAATCGCGCTTCTATTACCGCAAATCTTTGATCTCTTGTCATATCTTAGTCTTCGACTCTTTATTCATTCCCATATTTGATAATGGCTTCACTTAGTCGTATGTATAAACCTCGCTTTATTGAGATCCAGAAAAAAGTTGCAAGATGAAGGTTTCACCCTTTCTACTATTCCTGATCAAGGAGGTTCATCTATACTCACTGCCAAGCTTTTCTCTGATCATAAGTGTGATGATCACAAGATTATTGTTTCGTTAGGTCAACTTCTCGCGGGACTTCCCATTCCTTTGTATGATCCCGAGATGCCACTCTTTTATGAAATCCTTTCCCATCCGAGCTTCGCGAGCCGTCTATCAACTATGCGGCGATTGTATTCGCCTAATGCTCGAGTTTGCCGGTCGTGGTGCTTTGGCAAAGGATCTCTATACCCTAACAAAGTGTCGACATCCCGAATATGTAAATTTAGAAATAATCCCCGAGAAATACACTGTGTGGAAAACTTCTTTGAAAATTATGAAGTAATAGGCATGAGAAATAAGAAATCTCATTGGGGCGCTCGGTTGAAGAGAAGAGATTATATCCCCGAGGATAAATTACTTATGCAAGATATCGATCGGCATTCGGGTAAGAACACTACTCCTCGCCACTCTAAAGATGAGAGGTGGTGGGTTGTTCCTTTGCTCTTAAATGGACCTTACATAGCAGAGTTCGCATGTACTCCCCGCAAATCTCGCAGCTATCATCCTTGGGAATTTAAGTGGCCCAAGGAGGCAAAAGAGGTATGTCTCCATAGTTTGCTTTTGCAATCCCTCTTTCCTCTTGTATTCATTGATTTTGTAAATTTTACAGATTGCCAAACTGAGGAAAAGTTACAAGGCAAATCCACTGGCTAGCACCTTGGCAATACTTCGATCGCTTACGGATGAAGTAAGAAATATTCTTTTGTATTACTTTACAATATTGTTGCCTCTATTTCTTATCTTCATTTGTATGCGAAGGTTAATGCTGAGGAAGCAATAGCTGCGAAAGTTAAATGCAAAACTAAAGCCACTGCACGCAAGGACAAATCTTCTGCTCCACCATCTAAGAAGCGAAAAGCTCAGCCCTCCTCTCATCTCAGCTCAAGTTCTGAGTCTTCCAGTGAAGATGATAATGATAATGATAATGTTTTGGATTCAACTTTCCAAAATGAAGCTCAACCATCCAATTCTCCTATGGATCAATTGTTCAGCATCTTCTCGGATTCTCTTCAAGGACTTGGAGATACCCATCTGACTTCTATATGCGAGAGCCTCGCCACCGTATCCAATGCTACACTACTGGATGGCAACGACTCTTTCAAAGGAGTTTCTAGATCCGTATCCCCTAGCTTCTTAAATGCACTTAATTCGTTGGTATGTACTTATTTCAGGTTCTCCTAGCTTCTAGATCTCACGTTTCCTTTCCAATTTCATTTTCTAATTTGTACCTTAATAACCTTTGTATCTTTCTTCGCAGCCGGAAAACCTCTTTTGTGGTTGCCTCGGATCTTGAGAGGAGGTATAATATTCAATTGAAAAGAATACTCAATCTTGCATAAGGATCAAAGAATTAGAAGCCGAGTCTCATGGGATATCGCGAAAAGATCCAACAATTGGAGACCGAGTTTTACGCCCGGAAAGACAAAGTTACCACTCTCCGTAACGCTAATCAGCAGACTTTATGGTATAAAAAATTTTTCCCTCTTATTATTTTATTTTATCAATTTCCGTTGCTACCCGACTTATCACTTTCGAGATGTATATAATCTCTCCGAAGAAGCTATTCTTCTCCATTCATTTCCGAGCCTATGGATAATGATACTCTTCTCGCTCATCTCAACAACTCCTTAAGTAGTTCGTCGAATGTAATTAATACTCTTTCATTAAGCGAACTCCAAACCAAGTACCGCCTCTTAATAATTGAGCACGAGATCTAGTTTAAGTACAGCCAACCAGTTTAAACAAATGTATCTCGAATCTCATGAGGAAATCAAAATTTTAAGGAAGAAAATTAGTGACCATATAGATGACAAAGATCGCATTGCTAATAATGGTGCCTGTGCATTAGCAACATTTCAAAAGTCCCTTCTTGAAGTGCAAATGGAGCGAGATGAATTGCTTCGTCGAGAATTCTTTACTCATCGAGCGAGAAAACCAAATTCGTTCACTCCTTATTATAAATAATGACGACGAATTCGCTTGGGCCGCGAAAATCTTAGATAATGCCAGGAATAATTTAGGTGTTGATGTTAGTCTTCATACCGAGCATACTTCCTTGGTTAAAGATATAATATCCGATGAGAAGGTTACTTATTATACTTCATGTTTCTTACCTCTGCAATATTGATGTTGAGTTGTTAACTTATCGTTGTCTATTTGCAGAGTCCGAAAAAAGATTTCAAGCAAGAATTGAAGAACTTGAATCTCGAGAAAGCACAAATTTCGCAAAGAATCTCAACCTTCGCGAGAATAAGTATTCCAAGTTGAAGAATCAATTCCAAACTACAAGTGGCGAATTTTAATAATGATGCCGTTCGTTTTCGCAATGAAGCCATGAAGTATGTTTGTAAAGATCATAAAATTCCTCTTTCTTTATATCCTTGGCTTTCCGAAGAAGTTCCTGAGAATTTGCCTATCTCAGACATTTCTGATAGTGAAGCCAGCGAAGAAGAAAATTCTGGCGGCGAGAATAATAGAATTGAAGGATCAGATAGAGGAGAAGAATCGCCAAAGAGATAGTTCTTTTTGTTTCTTTTGCTGCGTGTAATATCTGTGCATTTCTGTGTCTTTTTTGTAAACTTCTTGGGTTTGTTGTCCATAAATTCCATCTTCATTCCCTTTTCTTGGCAATTTTTCTCTTGTAATATAATTGGCTAACATTATTAATGTATAACTCTTTCATGGGAAGATGGATAACAACATTTCATCTTTTCCATCCCACATTTGCCTCTGTTATTCATCTTCGGATGAAAGAATGAAAATTTTGAGATCCGCACGTTCTTCTTCTGATCAGGAATGATGTTTTAAATTTATAATTGCGATGGAATCGCAAGAACTTTTCATTAAAGAAGAGATTGTTTGGTCTCGCCTTATCATTTGTGGTGGACTTCTAAGCTTGACCTTCCTAAGTAAAGGTCTTACTCTGCCACCCTTTATTGCGACAAGACCGCAGGACGTCTTTACACTTGCATGTAAAATCCCATTGATCTTGTCTTATCATTATTCAAGTATTTTTGCCTCTGCAGGATATTTTGTTTGCGATAATATGACAGGCCTAAATTCTCTTGCGAAAGTAAAGCCCCATGACATTGTCGTCGTGCGACGAAATCGCAGGACGTCGTTACACTTTCATGTAAGGACCCATTGATCTCGTCTTACCCTCGCGTTAGTATTATTGCCTCTGCAGGATCATTGCACAAATATGACAAGCCTAAGTTTCCTTGCAGAAACAAAGCCTCGTGACATTTGCGTCTTTGGCACTTATCGCCTCCCTAATGGAGGGTGCCGCCCTTATCACCTCCCGGTTGCCCCTTCAAGGAGGCGTACATCGGCCATACAAGGCTAGCTCCTCCCATCCGGTCTTAACAACAACCGATTGTTTTCGCAGCCTCTTATCCCTTATACCTATAGAGTTTATGGTTACAAGGCTGCACCCTAAGTGGAGTTTTCTTCGGGCCGAGTGCAACGTGCGCCAAGACTTGTCAAGAGTGGTAAGGAAGTTCCATGCTCCCCGCACTCTTGACTCAACCGGGTACCTCGGCGCCTTGATCATACGCTGACTCCTTGAAAGAGACCCTCGGTCGCCCAACCAGGGTATAACCTACATATATAGTTGGGAATCCAAGGTATCTCCTCCGGATAGGCTTTCATGGGCCCCAAATCTGCATGACTCAGGTTCCAGGGGCGGTGTAACCTTTTCCCTGAGCCATGTTAAGAGATACCCCTTATATGACGCACTTTAGGTCTTACATTTGCCTCTTACGAAATTTTGATTCGCGAACTAGGGTGTACGCCATAAAGGTTCGTCCCATTCATTTATTCATTCATTGTAGTTAAATCATTCAATCATTCAAATTTAATTCTTTGAGTGATATTTAATTTGCGAAGATATCGCACAATGTTGTTCATTCATTTTTGCCTCGGATTCTTCTCTTTGTCGAAATTCTCATATATCATTTCTTCTTGGTTTTGCCTTTGATATATCTTTGTCAATTACTTATCGCAGATCATTCAGCTTACTTTTTATGCCTTTTGTTCATTGCACTCTTTGCCTTAGTGTTATCCCCACCCTTGAAGGACTCCTTTCCATCATAACGTTTGCCCGCTTCCATGCATTCTTCGCGGCACTTCGCGATGTTTCTACAAAGACTTCGTGATGAACTACAACCAATTATCTTTGCAGCATCGTAACATTCGCCTATTACCGCGACACTTCGCGATGCTTCTTCATTTCTTATTTCGATAGTATCCACCATCGTCTTCTCTTTTCTCTGTTCATCTTTGATATTTTGTTTCAGTCTTTCCTTTTAGTATTTCTCTCTTCACAACTCTCTACGTCAACCTCATAACATTTCTGAACTTCCTTCCAATCTCCCTTTATAATGCCAATACCATTTGGATGTGGAAATTTTATACATTGATGGTATGTTGATGCTACTCCCAAGATTTCGTGTAGCCACGGTCGCCCAATTAATGCGTTATAAGGAGATTCCACGTCAACCACGTGAGAATAAAATGTTAGCCGATAATCCTTGTAAAGGTATCCTCATGTGAATCTCTCCTTTAGGTTTGTTCATTTGTTCCGTTAAAACCATAAATTTTATATGTTGAAGGAATCAAATTTTCATCCTCTCCACCCATGGTCTTATAAGTATGGTAAAACAGAATATTCACCGAACTTCCAGTATCGATCAGGATTCTATTGATTGCCCAACAATTTTCTCGCTTCGTCATCTTCTCCATCAATCGGTCTTGGATTAATGTCCAATCGCACCACCAACGGGCTATCATGTGCTTCTCTTCCTTTTGGTACTTCGTGCAGAGAAAGAAATAGTTTTTAATCGCCAATCTTGCGATTGCGACTTTCTCGCCAAAGTTCATCACTTCTTTGTTATGAAAATCTCTTGCATATACTCTACTAAGCACGTTATCGTGAAAGTCTTCGATTGTACGATATGAATGAACGATAGAATTGCAAAATAGATTTTTGGCCTTTGTTCCCACTTCTATTACGAGTGCTTCTTTTCCCTTCTTTGAAACTGTTCTTTGCACTTCTGATGGTGATGTTGTTAGTACTTGCTTCCCTTTCTCTTCATTTTTTAGAAAGTGAGCCAACTTCCCCTGATCAATCATTCGGAGAATGATTCTCTTTATGTTTCTGCAATCATTTGTTAAATGTCCATGAAAGCGATGGTAAGAACAATATTCATGACTTCTGTCGCTTGGTGGTGGTTCACTGCCTGCATTCCATGGTGGTGGTATGTCCTCCATTACAAGTATAGCTTCCCAAATTTTCTCAACACTAGCATTTAGTGGTGGCATTCTTATCTCTTCCCATACCACTCTACGATTTCTTGACCTTCCATAGTTATTCTGCCTTTGTCCTCCATAAGTTTCTTGCATATGATCTAATCTCTCGAATTTTATTATTGTTGCCGCGGTTGTAGTAGTTCCTTTCTCTATCAAACTCCTCCCGATCTCGGCTTCCCATAGCTACTATTTTCTCATTGTTCATCATCGATCCCTTTTTCCGGTTGCCCTTGCGAAGTGGTCGCCACCGAGTTTAAAAATTTTGGTAATAAACTTGCATTCGCAAAGCATTTGAACTTGTATTCGCAATCGCTGGTATGATTCCATTTCATTTTGTCTTTCGCCAAAGCAATGTATTCTTCTTGAAGTTCTCGCAGACTCACCATCGTAATCGTATTTTTAATTCTCGAATATTTGAATGTATAACAAACTTGTTGAACAGAGCATTTATAAATGATAAAATGAGATATCTTTCCTCTACCCTTCCGGCCATTTCACCGCACATTGTTCTCCATCTCATTGTCGATGTCTTAAGCTCTCGCCCACTCTTTGTTTCAATCCGAATACATCTTCAATTCCCGGTCGCGTGGAATTGTTACTTATATACGCTCCCAAGAAAATAGTTTGTAAATGGTTGAATGACGAGATTGTGTTTCTCGGTAATCCTTCAAACCATTTCGGTGCTTCTCCAATTAAGTTCGGGATGCGAAGTATTTGCACAATATGGCATCATGATTCTCCCACTTTGTAACATACATCTCATATAAGCCTTGATGTGTTGTATCGCACAGTTGTTCCATCGAAAATGTTGGTTAATGCGATTGCACTTAGGTGGTATCCCTCCCATTTGTACTTCTATTGTGAAAGGAGTCTTCGCAGCTTCTCGCGATGGCTTCATCCAACTGTCTTCTTCCTCCTTCCTTCCTCTTGTTTAACAATTTTCTCATTTCTCGCTAGTTCTTTCAAAATTTGCTCATTTTCCTCCCGGGATTTGATTCTCGCTGGTCTTTTTAGCTCGCTTCTCGCCGCCTGCGATCATGTCTTTTTGACCTTCTTGTTCATTATTTTCTTCTCTCCTTTCTCTGCGATTGTCTCCTTCGTCTCTTTCATCAATTCGCACACCATTATATATATCGTTCTCTCTTCTTGGTTCTCTATCAACTCTCCTCTCGTATCCTCTCGTATTCTCCATTGACACGATTTTGTGCTCGCCTCCTTTCTCTCGTTGTCGTGATTATTTTGTCGGATTGCTTCTTCGAATTCTTGGTTTTCCACTTCGCTCTTATTCTCTCTCTCTCGCGGGCTAAGCGTGCTTGTTCAGCATAATGTTTCTCAATGTCGTCCACGATCTCTTGTTGCCTTCTCAATGCTTCTCTTCCATGCAGTATTGCTCTTCCTTCCGCGGCTGGATCATCTGGTCCCTGAAATCGCCTAGTTCCCTGATTTTCTTCATTCTGCTCATCTTGGAAATTCTCGGGATGGGGAATATAACGATTTTCTCGCGTCCTCTCTTCTTTCATGATGTTTCGATCCGAGATTTTGTGCTTCCCGTTGGTTTTCTACCTCTCGTAACTTCTGTTGGTAAAGCTCTCCTTCTTTCTTCCCTAGTCGATCTTGAACTCGATCTCGCAGTGATTCTCGATCTTCTATTTTGCAATCTTATATTTTCCATCCTTAATTCATGATTCTGTCTCGTCAAGTTTGCTCGTTCCTCTGCCTCTAGTCGCCTCTCTTCATGTATCGTTTGTCTCAATGTTTCCAATGCTGTGAGTTCTTCATTTCCTGGATTCATTTCTCCATTCATTCTTTGATCTTCTTCTCCTTGTCCATTGTTTACCAATTGTTGCTCTTCTTCCCTTTCATCCTCAGAATCCGTCCTCCAAGTGTGCACACTTACTCTATCGTAATCCACAGTTTCATTTGTTTCCGGTGGAATTAAAGCTTGGACATGATTCTCTTCATCATTCCTCATATTCATCCTTGACGATTCTCCTCTTTCAATTCTCCTTTCTCCAGCAAGTCTTCCACTTCTTCTCACCGGTTTTTCAAGTACATTTCTTCTTCTAGCCATTTCTCTTTTGGTAACTTCTTTGAAAATTATCTCAAATTTCTTTCTTATTAATTCTCTTCTTTTAACACAGGTTCAATCCCTGTTTCTAGCGCCAATATGTAGTTGCAGGAAATCCCACAATACACCCCTCACTATATTTTGTTAAACTAATCCATTCAAAAGATAATAGAAGAACAATTATGAATGTTTATTAATAACTTTCTTGAATTTTTACACAGGAAAATGAGATTACACTTAAGAACTTACAAATGTTTCTCTCTTTCTCTCTCTGTAGTTGCGGGAAATCCCACACTACACCCCTTACTCGATTTTGCTTAATTAATCCATTGAAAGATGTAAGATCAAGAATATTTATTGATTGAGCTCATGAAATGTTTACACAGGAAAATAGAATTACACTTAGAAATTAAAGCGTGCTTAAACTTTCTCTCTCCTAATGACTTGCCCAACCATTCCAAAGAGATCTCTCCTCCTCACGAGACTCACTCAACCCTTTATATAGGGTGATACATAGTGGATGACGACTAAGCTACCCTTTATTTTTCGGGAATGTCCCGCGAAGTGTCGCAGATGCACAAACATTCGCTTTCGCGACACTTCTTAACTCTCGCCAGGTCTCACGTCTTCTTTATGTTTTGCCTGTCGTTATTCATTGCGTCGTTTATTTTAACTTCATGCGACTCCCTCGCGACGCCATTGTTCATTAATCCCGCGAGCCTTATACGTTGCGATATTATGATCCTACATCTTGCCTCTTTTTCCTTGAATATTGCTTGAAGAGCGATTTGAAGGAAAAATTCATTGTTGTCATATTCCTTGGTTTCAATTGGTGAAGGAACGAGCGAAAGAATACTTTTCTCAAAAAGTACGTACTTGCCTCTATTCTTTTGTGAAGTTCGAAGCTTCTTTGTAATACATATGCGAAGTACCCTTTCTTGTCTCGGGAATTCGAGGAGAATAATCCATTTCGCAATTTCTCCTCGCCTATCAAGAAATACATTGTATATTTGGATTTTACTAAAGTTCTTTCCGTCGGAGTTTCCTTGGGTTTTAACGGTGACCGCTTACACGTGTCTATATTTACCTCTTTTACCGGTGCACTTAATGTTATCCGGTCATAACATTTTCTCATCTATTTATAGGAGCATCCCTTGTGGAAAATTTTCCTTTTCCTTTTCATCTTCTTCATCGTACGCAAGTGTTCTTCTTCTTCATCGTTCGCAAGTGTTTGCTTATTGTTGTCTCTTATCGTCTTCTTCACCACCTTAACTATTCCCTATCGGTTGTTACTCTCATGGCGTCCGAGGTTTGTTAATTTTGCCACATCGGCTGATTTTGTGGTTGATCAAATTTGAGATTAGCTTTCTTTGTTGAAATCATCGCCGGTATGATTAACTTTGTAGTTTTCTTTTCGCCATTGTTGTTTAGCAAGAACCAACCCGAGAAATAAGTTTATCGTGAAGGACCCTCTTCTTTCTTTGGGCTCGCCATCGAAGTCTACTTCGCAACAAGAATCCCTCGCACAACCAAAGCTCACTTCGCGAGCAAAATCTATGGCTTCAAAAGACAGTCTGCAAGTGACAAGGTATTCAAGAAACATTTATTTTTTATCAACAATACATTGTTGCCTCTGTTTTCTTATTTAATTTGTCATTCGCGGGATGATAAAACTACTGGTCATGCTCCCAAAAAGCCTCGCTACTCCAAACTGTTACTCCCGACGTTCCATTTCCTTCATTCACACCTTCATCTCCTGCTGCGAAACCTTCGCAAGATAATTTTGTGCCCCTTCCTGGTACTACTACCAACGACAATATTTCTATACCTCAACTCCTCATAGACCAAGTTCCTTATAAACTGTCCTACTACAAACGATCTTATACCTTCTCCTGCTATCAATATTCCTGCTATTTCTCCAATCACTTCTCTCCCTGAAACCTCCTCTTCTCATGAGGTTCCTTTGACAAAGGACGACTCGTCTTCTTTGTTTGAACAAATTCCTCTAACTGCGGAAAATTTGGAAGGGATAGATGTGGCCTTTAAGGTCCTTTCTGATCTCGTAAATGATGCCAAAAAGACTTCTACTGATCCTGTCAAATCGAATGTCTCTGCGAGATTTTAAGTAAGCATCTTGATACCGAGAGGATCTCGCAAGCACCTTTAGTTCAAGAGGTTAATAAGTGAAGGATGATCTCCAAGTTATGGCCATGAAGTGCAATAATCTCCACCTTGAAAATCAAAAATTTCTCGGTATCTCACTAGATCGTGATAATCTTCGCAAGAAGAATGAAGAATTAAAAGGTATGCTCTTGCCGTCCCCCATTTTTTTTTTTTTTTTTTTTTTTTTTTTTTTAAACTCAAACCCTTGCTCGTCCTCAAAGTATTAAACCGAGAAACGAATAATGGAGATATATCAAACGGAGTCTATCATTTGAAGAAGTTCGAGTTGAAAGAGATGCTTGGATGGAGCAAGTATAATCTCTTAGATAATCTTCATACCTATGCGGGTGATCAAATAAATAACTTGTCTAAAGAGAATTTTGATTTATCGCAAGAGCAAGTCTCATTAAGTAATGACTTATCTCGCCTCTCTTATGCTTTGACTAAAACTAATTTGGAGTTGGAAACTTTATCGGATGAGAATCGAACTCTTTCTCAAGAGAAACGTTCTCGTTGAATAAGATGGCGAGCTACTCATGAGCGAGTATAATGCTTGTCAAAAGTTATGTGAAGAACACAAACAAGCTAATCATACTTTGAAAAGCCAACTTGAAGAAATTCTTTGAGAGAGATAAACTTATTGGGGTAGAATAACGTTGAGTGTAAAAAGCGAAGCAATTCCAAGAACAATGTGTCAAATTAGAAAAATCCAACTCTACTCGCGACCGAAAACTCCATACTTGTTTCTAATGAAAAGAATTTGCGATCTCGATTGAAAGGCTTAGTGGGAGATTCATTTGATGATGTCATGGACCGCTTGGGGAATAATTTCGCAGACTTTAATTCAACATCTTACTTCTCAAAAGGAAGGTAGTCAAATTATTTGACTATCTTAATTTATGTATTTATTCCATGAATGCTTTATTACCACTGAATATGCCAATAATGTTCGATAAAATTTTCTACGATCTTGTGTATTTGTTATGCGGACTACGAGAGAAAGCTTCGCTCCACTATCTCCACCCTCGAGTCCGATTATTCTAGAATTCGCAAGGAAAACGGACTACTCTCGCGTCTCTTGCTCGTTCTCGCGACCGTGCGGAGCGAAGATTTGATTATATGTCTTATTGTAAGGACATTGATAGTAAGAATCGTCGAAGGCATTGCTTCGCCAATTCTCTCTTAAAGCGGAAGTTCTTGTGAATAATATTTTGCTGTCCAAGTCTCTTGATCCTATTCACGTCGATCCTTTGGAAGTAAGTGATGATGAAGTTCCCAATGCTCCAGGATAGTGATTATGAATATGAAAGTGGCGAAGATCTCTACGATAAGGAAGTCGTCGATGAAGATCCGAATAGAAAAATTTCGATGAAAGTCCAGCAATTGGCGAGAACAAAGGTGAAGAAAACATTTCGAAGAAAATCCATCAAGCGGCGGATGTGAAGGCTGATAAAGGCGCGAAAAGCCTCAACCATCCTCTGTATTTGATAATGCGGAGATGTAGAGAGTTAAATTCTCTTTGTAATTTGTTAGAATTCCTTTTTGTTTGAGTGACTTAACTCTTTTGATTGAGTAATTTCCATATTTCTTTCTTCCTTTCTTAGTTAAGATCACCTTGCGAGCATGTTCGCTCATTGAATCTTTTATTAAGTAAATCCATCCCAATCGAGGATTTGATTTTAATTCTTCTCACTTTGCGACAAAGTCGCGAGCCGCCTTTACATTTTCATGCGAGAGGCCCATTGACCTTGCCTTATCATTTTGTGTGGTCTTCCAAGTTAGACCTCCCTAGTTAGAGGTCTTCCCCTGCCACCTTTCATCGCGACAAAATCGCAGGACGTCTTTACACTTGCATGTAAAGACCCATTGATCTTGCCTTATCATTTTCCAAGTATTTTTGCCTCTCGCAGGATGTTTTAGTTGCGACAATATGACAGGCCTATATATCCTTGCGAACACATAGCCCCATGACATTGCCGTCGTGCGACGAAATCGCAGGACGTCCGTACACTTTCGTGTAAAGACCCATTGATCTCGCCTTACCCTCGCGTTAGTATTATTGCCTCTGCAGGATCATTGCACAAATATGACGAGCCTAAATTCTCTTGCGAAAACATAGCCTTATGACATTTGCGTCTGTTTTGACACCCCCCCTAATGGAGAGCGTCGCCCTTATCATCTCCCCGGTTGCCCCTTCAAGGAGGCGAAACATCGGCCATACAAGACTAGCTCCTCCCATCCGGTCTTAACAACAACCAGTTGTTTTCGCAGCCTCTTATCCCTTATACATATAGGGTTTATGGTTATTTCGCACCCTAAGTGGAGTTTTCTTCGGGCGAGTGCAACATATGCCAAGACTTGCCAAGAATGGCCGGGGTAGGTTCATCCATCCGGGCACTCGGCTCAACCGTGTACCTCGGCGCCTTGAGCATACACCGACTCCTTGAAGAGACCCTCGGTCGCCCAACCGTGGTATAACCTACATATATAGTTGGGAATCCAAGGTACCTCTTAGGATAGGCTTTCATGGGCCCCAAATTTTCATGACTCGGGCTTCGGGAGCGGTGTAACCTTCCCCCGAGCCATGTCGAGAGATACCCCCTTATATGACGCACTTTAGGTCTTACATTTGCCTCTTACGAAATATCATTCGCGAACTAGGGTGTACGCCATAAAGGTTCGTCCCATTCACTCACTCAATCATTTTTGTCAATTCATTCAATCATTCATTTTTGATTATCTCTTCTCATTATCTTTGCGAAATTATCGCATGCCTTTCATTCTTTCATTCATCCTTTCATTCATTCTCGTAATATCATATCATTTGCGGTTTCTTCTTTGTTGTTGTCTCTTGCGAAGTATATGATTTGCTTGAAGCTATCATCCTTGAAATGTATGGACGTCGCATAAAATATAAATATCTCGCAGCAAAAAGAATTGTGAGAAATGAGATTTGAACCCTTGACCTCGCCTCTTGCATATTCTCGCACCATACCAATTGTTCTAACCCTCATTTGCGAAATTAAGTTGCGAGATAATCATCAACTTTCCTCTTTGCGAGATAAGCAAAGTCTCAGTGCGAAATTTCGCATAACAAAAATAAATATGCGAGAGCAAGAATTGATCTGCGACCTTCCGCTCACATTCATGCCTCGATCAACCGTGCTAGCCATGCCTCTCGCGAAGTGTTTCGCGAGATAATCACCTACTTTCTTCTTGCGAGATACTTGTTTGAAAAATCCATGCAAAAAAATGGACGTTCAATGGGACTTGAACTCGCGACCATGAACTCATTAACCTCGCAGGTGACCAACTGTGCTGCCTCTTGTTTGCGAAAGAATGAAACAACCTTGCGAAATTATCCATTTTTTCCCTTCTTTGCGAAGCAAAAATTCTTTGCGAGGTGGGAGATTCGAACCCGCGACCTTAAGCTTCTCTTGTTCGCTCGTGACCAATTGTGCTACTCCTCTGTGCGAAAGGATCGCAGAATGCTAATACATGACTTATATTCACCCTTTGATATTCAAGGAAAAAGATGACAAAAATTCTTCGAAGGGTAAGACTCGAACTCGCGACCTTATGTTTATACTCTTCGCCAAAGTGACCAATTGTGCTAGCTGTTGTTTGTGAAAGAAACACACAATACTATAACTTTATTCACATCTTCGCTCTCGGAAGTTCAAAAATATGTAAAAGGTGGGATTCGAACTCGCAACCCCAAGCTTATTCTCTTCGCGAATGACCATCTGGGCTACTTGTCGCTTGCGAAGGAAACACACAATGCTATAGCTTTATTCCATTTTTCCCCTCTTGAAAGTTCAAAAATATTTGAAAAAATATGATTGTGGCGAGATTTGATCTTGCGACATCAAGCCTCTTCGCTCCAACTCAAACCATCTTTGCGAGCTCCTATTTGTGATAAAATTCACAGCGTTTTGTTCTTATCCTTTTCTTCATTCTTCCTTTATTTCCTTCAACAATTTTCCTCTTTTCTTTTTCTCCTGAATATGAAATCTTCCATTAAAAAATTAGCTTTCTTCCTTGAATTTCATCACATCAACCTATTTTTTTTTTTTCTCTTCCTCTCTTCATGTCTTTGAATTGTTGACGGTGTTTTCTCCCTGAAAGTGTGATTTCTTCCATAAAACTTCCATTTTTGAACCCAAATTTTGTAGATCTAAATAATAAGTATGAACAATAACTACTTTTCATGGAAATTTCTCTTAAAGTTTATAGATCCAATTGAATTCATCACCAACAGTAGCCGTTTTTTCTAAACTTTCTTGAACCAACAAGATTAGGTCCCTGTTTCTAGCGCATATGTAGTTGCGGGATTTCCCACACTACACCCCTTACTCGATTTTGCTTAATTAATCCATTGAAAGATGTAAGATCAAGAATATTTATTGATTGAGCTCATGAAATGTTTACACAGGAAAATAGAATTACACTTAGAAATTAAAGCGTGCTTAACTTTTCTCTCTCCTAATGACTTGCCCAACCATTCCAAAAAGATCTCTCCTCCTCTGAGACTCACTCAACCCTTTATATAGGGTGATACATAGTGGATGATGACTAAGCTACCCTTTATTTTCGGGAATGTCCCGCGAAGTGTCGCAGATGCACAAACATTCGCTTTCGCGACACTTCTTAACTCTCGCCAGGTCTCACGTCTTCTTTATGTTTTGCCTGTCGTTATTCATTGCGTCGTTTATTTTAACTTCATGCGACTCCCTCGCGACGCCATTGTTCATTAATCCCGCGAGCCTTATACGTTGCGATATTATGATCCTACACTCTCCTAATGACTTACTCCCCCATCCAAAGAAAAAACCTCTCCATGACAGATCCACTCATCCCTTTATATAGGGTAGTACATAGTGAATGACAGCTAAGCTGTCCCCTTATTTTCGGAAATGTCTTGCGAAGCGTCGCAGGCTTACAAATATTCATATTCGCGACACTTCTTAACTTTCGCCAGATTTCATATCTTCCTATCGTTATCCAGTGCGTCATTTTCATTTAATCCTCTGCGACTGACTCGCGGTGTTGTTATTCGTTGTCTTCGCGAATTGTTGTTGTGGCGATATTATGATCCTACAGTAAAACACTAAACCCTAACAGACAGTGATGTCACAACATTTAAAGTAACAAATATTTACTAGGCACATTTACTGAAACCTTTAATGTGTCCCTAAATAATTACCGGGGTATCTTTTTCAAATTAGGGTTACGACAAGCCAAACCCTAATTCCCCTCTGCGCCAATGGCAAATCATGCCAGCCACACCGACCGCGCCAAAGCATGCCAACCATGCTAGCCGCACCTCTATGCCAATGGCAAATCATGTCAGCCACACCGACCGCGCCAAAGCATGCCAACCATGCTAGCCGCACCTCTGTGCCAATGGAAAATCATTCCAGCCACACCGACCGCGCCAAAGCATGCCAACCATGCTAGCCGCACCTCTGTGCCAATGGCAAATCATGCCAGCCACACCGACCGCACCAAAGCATGCCAACCATGCTAGCCGCACCCTCGTGCCAATGACAAATCATGTCGCCCACACCGACCGCGCCAAAGCATGCCAACCATGCTAGCCGCACTCGTGCCAATGGCAAATCAGGCCAGCCACACCGACCGCGCCAAAGCATGCCAACCATGCTATCCGCACCTCTGTGCCAATGGCAAATCATGCCATCCACACCGATCGCGCCAAAGCATGCCAACCATGCTAGCCGCACCTCTGTGCCAATGGCAAATCATGCCAGCCACACCGACCGCGCCAAAGCATGCCAACCATGCTAGCCGCACCTCCGTGCCAATGGCAAATCATGCCATCCGCACCTACTGCGCCATGCCAAATGCACCTCGCCATGGCCCCATGTCGCGCCACCATATTGGCCTTCACTACGCGACTATCAAAACGAAGGCGTGCAACAACCAACGGTTGCCCTTCAATCCCAGGAGCAAATCTTGGCCGTCTAAGGTTACCAAACGACATTTGCCCCAAAACCCTAGCTTGGTCACGCACCTAGCCCAAGCTAGTCACGCCAAGCGCCTATGGTAAACCCTTGGCTCCACATGCCAAGCCAAAACCGCACCTAGCCCAGGCTAGCCACGCCATGCGCCTATGGCAAACCCTTGGCCCCACATGCCAAGCCAAAACTGCACTC
Organism: Papaver armeniacum; assembly: GCA_023531295.1. Classification (NCBI taxonomy): domain Eukaryota; kingdom Viridiplantae; phylum Streptophyta; class Magnoliopsida; order Ranunculales; family Papaveraceae; genus Papaver; species Papaver armeniacum. The sequence goes on from JAJJWW010016755.1 coordinate 90,121, forward strand.
AGCCCAAGCTAGTCACGCCATGCGCCTATGGCAAACCCTTGGCCCCACATGCCAAGCCAAAACCGCACCTAGCCAAAGCTAGCCACGCCCAAGGCGAACCCTTGGCCCCACATGCCAAGCCAAACCAAACCTAGCCAAGCTAGCCGTGCCATGCCAAACGCACTTTACCTTGGCCCTAGCCATGCTAGTCACATCATGCCAAGCCAAAACACCCTTTCCTTGGCCCTAGCCACGCCATGCGCCTATGGAAAACCCTTGGCCCCACATGCCAAGCCAAAACCGCACCTAGCCAAAGCTAGCCACGCCCAAGGCGAACCCTTGGCCCCACATGACAAGCCAAACCAAACCTAGCCAAGCTGGCCGCGCCATGCCAAACGCACTTTGCATTGGCCCTAGCCATGCTAGTCACATCATGCCAAGCCAAAACGCCCTTGCCTTGGCCCTAGCCACGCCATACGCCCATGGCAAACCCTTGGCCCCACATGCCAAGCCAAAATCGCACCTAGCCAAAGCTAGCCTCGCCCAAGGCGAACCCTTGGCCCCACATGCCAAGCCTAACCACACCCTAGTCGCGCCACCCTGTTGGCCTTCCCTATTGTTTATGGGTGAAAACTATTTCTGCGGTTTTGGTAATTTGGGGTGTGTGGATGAGAAATGAGTCTAAACCTTAAACAAATGCACTGCGCGATGAGTGCTTGTAGATTCGAGAGATCAATCTGTGCAAGTCCGGCCTAAACCAAGAAATGGCCGTTCCAGACTTGTTTCGGTCACAAAGTGAAGGAGATGGGGTTGATCTTAGGGAGGGAAGCGAAGAAGGTGTTGAGAATGTGAAGGTGTTGGCTATGAATGACTTGTATCGAAATCCGGGGCGGCTTGCGGGGTGTAAGCTATCGGATTCGGTGTTTGAATACGATTGTATCAACACTTGCCTCTCGTTGTCTTGACTTGCCTTGTTTTTCTCGTGTGTTTGGAAAATAGGAGGAGAACCTATTTATACAAGTCTTTTAGCCTAACCTTCGTATCTCATGGGAAGTGGAGAAAGTGGAGTGATGGAGTAGTGGAGTCATGTGTTAGTGTCACACGACCAGTATTGCCCACTTCTCCCATCATCACTAACCGTCCATGACTTCCTGACACGTTCTTGTGATGGCGCATTTGCGCGCCGCCTTTGTAAACCGCCAGACCAATACCCCGAGTATGTATCCCCTGGGTTTGTGACATGATTGATGTCTCGGGTGTGTGGATCGTGGAACCCACAGAAAGTAGCATGTAATGCTAAATTGAATAACTGTCGTTATTCAGGAGGTCGATAATTGTGAAGTATCGTGTGTATTTTATGCAGGTACTGCATCATGGTGTGGTAAAGTGACGGGTGGTGATCACCAAGATGCCTTACTGACCAATTAACTTCTGACCAGGGTTGTATAACCAAGCCGGTGAAGTTGGACGGACGAGATGATCTTTGAGACACTCATCTGCGACCGTTGATGAAATTAGGGTTTTAGAGGAGGTGCGCAAGCATCCCTCAGACCGGTCGAATCCAAGCTTGGGATACGATTTTGGCCAGGCCGATCGTACATGCGTGTAGACGGCATGACGGTGTAGGCACCTATACCCCATTACCTCACCAAAGTATGATCTGGGCCACTCAATTCGTCCGGTGAAGTTGAGTGGTCGAGATCAATTTGTGACAGAAAACTAGTGCCGCAAGAGCCGCACATCATGCCATCTTCATGTGCGCGTTCCAAGACAACCAATTCTTGGTCGGTCTTGGCCGATCGGTCGGGAGTGTAGGTGGTAGGCTGGTGTTCACGCCTATACTTGATGTCCCATGAAAACGTAATCTAAGCCACTCAAATCGTCCGGTGAAGTTGAGTGGTCGAGATCAGTTTGCAGTTTGGGAAGTGTGACCACGCTAGTTTGGATGCGTGTTTTGGGATAGCCAGGCATGATATGCCTTGGCCGATCAGGTGAGGGGAGAGACGGGCCCACGGTGGTCATCTTTGGTATGACCGAACACGCTTAATATAATTGGGACCCTCCATTCGTGCCGGAGAAGATGGACGCTCGTGATGCTCGAAACCCTAATTTTGGCTTTCACGGCCGTGTAACCATGCTCTGTTCGGGCGCACGAATTGGGATGACCAACCATGGTTGGTCCTGACCGATTGGTCAGGTATGTAGGCCCCACGGTGATTGTGTTGACATGCTCTGGGCCCTTTGAATCTACATCTACACCCTCCATCTATACCTGCGAAGATGGATGGTTGAGACCGTTTTGCGACACATGTAATATGCCGCAAACCCTAATTTAGGGTTTTCCGTCCATACCGCTCTGGTTTGGACGTTTTGGCAAGCTATGCCAATCTTTTGGGGAGGCCGACCATGCGGGGTCCGCTTTGGTTCGGTAGTGAATATTCCATACCTGCTTGGGGGTTATGGTATTGATCTGGGCCATCCAATCATGCTGGTGAGGTTGGATGAACGAGATCATATCCAGACTGATACGGACAGTCCGGATGCTCAATCGGGGTAGTATAACATACCGAGAGTTCTCAATCGGGCTAGTATAACACACCGAGAGTTGCAGACTGTACGGGTATTTCGTACATGCTTTCATTATAATGCTTGGAGGTTCGTGTTGCTCTATGGAGAGCAACACTCAGTCGTCATGCCGCACTGATAATGAGTACAAGAAATACAAGGTCGCTCACGCATTAATTAATAATGCTATAAATTCACGGGGTATATGGGATTGTTGCTACATGCTCCAACCTCGGATGAATTTCGTGTATTTAATTCACGAGAATGGGATTGTTGCCACATGCTCCATTCTAAGGTGAATTAGTAAAGCGAAGAAGTATTCAACACTTATTAATGGCTTTATCTTTTACAAGATGTTAGCGCATAATTTACAATTTTAACCTTAAATGAAAATCCACCATCAACATTAAGTCCCCCCGCCTAGCACATAATGGTTACACTATTGTGGGGTAGGCATGAGATGGTGACATATACAAGCATAAGAAGACAAGATAAAGGAAGTCTACCTGGAGGGATTCTGACCAATCGTGGGCAATCCTCCATACACGCGTGACCATGGGCCTTGATGGACCGGCTTCCTCCCTTAGGTGCTTGAGTTGGGGATAAGATTCTTCTTCTATTGGGATTAGGGCGTGGGTGCTCACACACACTTTGGTTGAATCGCTCATGTATCCAGATACTCTTCGATTCTTGATTAGGGCTCAAAAGAAAGCCTGACTTGGTCGGTGTCGAATCCCCATATATCGGGCGCCGTAACCGTTTTAGGGTTTCCTCAGCATATATGCAGGTGTAGATATTTTGAAACACTTTTACGATTTTACAATATGGCTTTCTCGCAGAAACTCCGTTTTCTTATCATGTCGAACACCAGTAGATCATCTTCTTCATACCGTCCAGGATCTTCCGTTAAACGTGCACAACCTGCGTCTGATCTTCATGATGAATCCCATGCTCGTGTTCTCTGAGTCAAGAAGATCATACCGGTTCGTCTCTTTTTCATTTTCTGAACAATTGCTTGTTCTTCATAATGATCAGGTGAATAATCCTCTCATTTTTCCAGAGATATCCTACCGGAACATGTGTGACGGTTATCAATGATGACGACTTAAATAGTCCCCTTCCTTCAAAATCAAACACGCCTACCCCTGTGGACCTCGAAGATGCTGATCTGGGTATCTCATCTTATGAATATCCCAATGCAGGTCTTTCATTCGATGTTCGCATGAAATGTTTATCCTCCAGCAACCGAGATGTCGGTGGATTCTTAGTGCGGAAGGAGTTTGTGCCTTTGTACACAAAGTTATGGAGAAATTATAGCCATATCGCAACCAGGAATGTGGTCCTAAGACTGTTCATCTGCTCGGTCACCGCGGTAAACCGCCTTCTTCCCATGATTCTTTGAGATGGAGAATATTTCTATCCGCAACGTTGCTGAATCAAGCCTCGAAAAATGGGAGAATATGGTATCTACCTGCGAATCCATGGAGTTCAACGTGGGCTGGTTGCGGCAGCGTCTTGATATCATCAAGGTCGATCGAGCGGGCATCCTCGTGAATGTTATTCCTGCTGCAAAAGCTATCTTGGAAGAGGAGAAGGCTCTGGCTGCAGAATCAAAGGAGGTAGAGCGGGCTGTACAGGACTTGAAGAAAAGAACAGAAAGATATCAAGCTAGACTGGAGATGATGCTCTCAAGGAACTATAATCTTCTAGATGGCCTCTTCTAAGTCGTATTCAGCTGTATTCCCTTTATGTCAAAGTTTATTGAACGTCTTTGCAGAATAAATTGCATTGGTTTTGATTGGTGAAACGGGTTTTTTCATTGATGCATCTCTGAATATAATTGATGATTCAAACATGTAATGAAAATAAATGCCTGTATTGTTGTCAGAGCAGATAGTGGTCAGGCATGATATGCCTTGAGCCACTTTCCATTGATGACTGCTTCCAATTTGCCTCCGTCCACCTTAATAATTTTGTAGTAGCCAGTGTCGTAAGCCTTGGTGACTGTGTAAGGACCTTCCCATTTCGGTGAGAACTTTGGTGCGGACATGTCTTGTTGGATGTGTTTGGCCGTTTTCAAAACCAAATCTCCCACTTTGAAAACACGTGATTTCACAGTTTTGTTGTATGCCCTGGAAATTCTATTCTTGTACACCTGAGTGCGTTCTTCTGCTTTGTTTCTTCTGAAATCCAGAGTGTCTAACTCCGCTACTCTAGAGTTAGAGGCTTCAGCCTCGTTCCAGTGGATCCCGGTTGCCGCCGCGATCCCGGGGCCGATGGGATTTTGATCTCTGCCGGGAGAATTGCATCCGCTCCGTAACAAGTGAGTATGGGGAAACTCCAATGGAGCTTCGGGTGATGTCCGGTATGCCCATAGCGCCATTGGTAGCTCGGTCATGCCATTCCCTAGGATTATTGTGTCTTGTTCGTGATGATCCGGATCAATGTCTTGTTGGTACTTTCACTTGTCCGTTCCCTTGAGGATAGTAGATGGTGGAGAAGACCTATTTAATGCCATACTCTTCAAGTAACTCGCACTGTTTATTGGCGAAGGGAGTGCCATTATCGGTGATGATATGCTTAGGCACACCAAAACGACAAATGATATGTTCTTTAATGAAAGCCGCAATCGTTGCTCCCGTAGTCCTCGCAGGGGAATGGCTTCTACCCATTTGGTGAAGTATTGTCGCAGTTATGATGTACTCGTGTTGCTTTGACGACGGAGGGTTGATTTTCCCGATAATGTCCAGTCCCCAGTTGTAAAATGGCCATGGACTGCTTATCGAGTGCAGAGGGGTGGAAGGCGCATGAACAAGGTTCCCATGAATTTGGCATTTGTGACAGCTTTGAACAAAAGCGGCTGCGTCATCTTCCATGATCGGCCAATAGTATTTCTCGTGTATCTGGAGAAACAATTTCCTCTTCCCTTGATGTTCTCCTTCGTGTGTCTTCTTCAGCATGACTGGGACTTCTTCCCCAGCCAGGCATCGTAGTAGATCACCTCCGAAGCTCTTGCGATACAGGATCCCTTCGTGCAATATGAACCACTTGGCCTTTTGTATTATCTTGATAGCATCCTTTTGATTGGCATGAGTCGTTCCGTCACGGAGATAACTAATGTATGGCTCTCTCCAGTCCCCAGTGTGATTCACGTTAAAAATTTCCAATTGATGTGGCGGTGCTTGGCAATTTGAGCGGGACCTCAAGTAGTCTCGGATTGAGTGTCCATCTCCGCCGCATAGCCCAGCGTTAAAGTCGTCGGTAAAGTGTTACCACCAGTGATTGTCCACAAATTTCGTTGTGAACATGACTCAGCTATAGTTGTGCTTCGTCATCCCCAAGACATCTTGACAGGGAACCATCCGGGTTATGATAATACAAGACACCATGAAGCATGAAGAAGTTCGCATGGTTTTAAGACCGACCTTTCCTTGGGAGAGTGAGCCTGTTGAGCTCTTGAATGATCGGAGTTCGCCAATCGTCGGTCTTGGTGTCTTTGTATTGTGATAACCATGTCGATTCTATGGTTCTCCTCTTCACCGTCGTGGTTTTTTCCAAACCTTCGAACTTCAATTTGGAAGCCGTGTTGCTAGACAATCGGCGTGTTTGTTGTTCTTTGCGACCGACATGGGTTATGGTTGCATCAACAAAATAGTTCAGTAACCTTTGTGCTTCTGATCGATATGGAGCTAGCGTTTTCCTTCAGTGCGTATACCCCATTCATCTGATTCACCAGTAACTTGGAGTCACCTCTTATTTCCGGACGCGTGACTCCCGCTTGCTTGGCTATTGACAGCCCTATGAGGAAGGCTTCATACTCTGCTGAGTTGTTGGTGCATTCGAAGTCCATCTTGAAAGAGTGTGAAAATACTTCCCCAGTTGGAGATACTAATACCATGCCCGCTCCTCCAGTATTACTGCTAGGGGTAGCAGAGCCATCAAAATACAAGAGCCACACTTCTTCTTCCAAAACAGACGTCTGGAAATTCTCGGGGAGATCTTCATGTAGCCCCAGAGTGCCTTCTCCAGAAATCCGCGCCAGTTCGTCGCAACCGCTTGACCCTTGATAGCTCTAGGTGACGCACACGTTATGTCCAGCTCTGACATTTGGAGAAGCCATTTTCCTGTCCTTCCAGTCAGGACGGGCTTTGAAAGTAAAAACTTTGCAGGATCAGATTTAGACACAAGTATCACCCTATTGGACAATAGGTAATGCCTAAAGTTCTGAATGGAATGGATCAAGGCTAAACATGCTTTTTCCGCTCTGGGGTATCTGAGTTCAGCGTCTCTCAATATTCGGCTGAAGTAGTATATGGGACGTTCGATTCTCTCGTCGTCTTCCTGAGCGAGTAGAGCCCCTATGGTGGTGTCACTGAAGACAGTGTAGAGATATAGCGGCTTCCCTTGTGCAGGAGACTTCATGATGGCTGGAGATGACAGTATTCGTTGAATCTTTCGAAAAGCTTCCTGCTGGGTTGCGGTCCAAACGAAGTCGGGCTCCTTTATTTAATAAGGGGGTGAATGAAGCGGTAAGTTGGGCTAGACCAGGTATAAAACGTCGAATGTAGTTTACCTTGCCCATGAAACTCGGAGCTCCTTCACAGTTCGTGGGGCGGCATTGTGAGGATAGCCTGAGTCTTGGATGGGTCTACCTTGATCCCTTCTGCGGTTACTTGGAATCCCAGAAATTTACCTGAAGAGACGCCGAAAGCGCACTTCAAAGGATTTATCTTCAATTTGTATTCTCGAAACCTCTCAAACACTTGCCGTAAGACGCTGGTGTGATCTGCTTGAGCCCTTGACTTGACCACGATATCATCTACATAGTCTTCTACTTGTTTATGCATCATGTCGTGGAAGATTGCCGTCATAGCACGTTGATACGTTGCGCCGGCATTCTTTAAACCGAATGGCATAACAGTATAGTAAAAATTGCCAAGAGCGGTTCGGAAGGCTGTCTTACTTGCATCGTGCTCATACATCCTTATCTGATTGTAGCCACTGTAACCATCCATGAAGGAAAACATGCCGTGTCCGCTAGTGGCGTCTACTAACATGTCGATGTTAGGCAGAGGAAAGTCATCCTTGGGGCAGCACTTGTTCAAGTCTCTGAAATCCACGCAAAGACCGAATCTGTCCGTTTTTCTTCTTTACTGGGACCACATTAGCTAACCAAGTCGGATGATGAATAGGTCTGATGAAGCCGGCAGCTAATAACTTCTGAATTTCGTTCTTGATTTGTTCTTGATTTGTTCTTCTACTTCATGTCTGAATTGCCTCGGAGATCGCTTGATTGGTTTGGATCCAGGTATGACATGTAGGTGATGGGTGACCAATTTTTCATCTAGGCCAGGCATTTCCTCGTATGTCCAGGCGAACATATCTTGGTACTCCTTGAGTAATTGAACAAAACTCGTACGTTCGTCTGTGGACAAAGTCGAACTGATAGAGACCGGCCTGGGAGATTCTTCACTCCCGATGTTAACAGTCTCGAGCTCGTCAGTCGTGGAATTGGTTCCATCTTGTAGTTGTCGTGGGGCATCCAATACCTCCTCTTGTATTTCATCGTTCCTGCAGCATTCAATTGGGCGGAGAGACTGGGTGCCAGTCTCTCCTGCTGATTGCTAACAGCGGCGCCGATATATTGTCTTCCCCTTCTGGTCACGTTTCGCCTCAAAAGTGCGTTCCCTTTTGGTGTGAACGTGGGTTGAAGCTTCACTAGATAAAGATGGACGCCTCGTCAGAGAAGGCGTGTCGTGGTGCTTGGCCCTCAGTGATGCAAGTCGGTCTTCTTCCTGGATTGAAGCCCACGTGGGTAGTGGGGTGCACAGGACTTTGTCTGATCTTCCCTGCGAGGTATCTTTTGGCTCGAACAGCTCCACTCCGCATATTGGTGCGTACGGAGACAATGATGCAGGAATGCGGATGACTTTCTCATTTAGCATGGTCTTCAGCACTTGGTGATACGTTGAGGGAATGACCTTGTTGTCGTGAAGCCATGGTCTCCCAAGATATCATATGGTAGTCCGGCTCCTTTTCTATGACTTCAAACTTTGCTCTTGATCGAACGGGTCCTACCGATAAATTGATTGACATACCCGTATGTGCCGGTCTCGATTTCCTTCGAAGTCCGTCATCGTGGTGGGCTGTCGTACAATCTTGCATAGGTTAACCTTGGCTGTCTTGAGAGTCTTGAGAGTAATCACATTCGAAGATGCTCGTGTCGACGAGGGCCCTCCCGAACTCCGAACCCTTGATGTGAGCGGTAACATGTAGGGCCCGGTTGTGACCTTCCTCGCCATCATGTCGTCTTCTCGTGAATGTAACATTATTTACGAGATGTTTCCGATGCGATTAAGACTTCGGGCGAGAAGAAGTCGGTGTACGTCCGAGCTATTTTATTAATCGCAAAGCAAACGTCGCGCGTTGATTCTTCGAGAGGTGCAAGAGTTCACACAAGCTTTCCACTAGAGATGCCTCTTCCTGATCCACTGGCCTCTGGTTCGTAGTAAAACTGTTGATCTGAGGGGAACTAGTCCCCGGTGTAAAGGTCTCCGGAACGCTCATCTCTGATGTCATCTTGATGAGGAGATCGAGTATGCCGTTTACTGCTTCTTTGATTAGCTCCATGTTCTTCGTGTGAATCTCTTGTACCCGTGCTAGTTCGCTTAATGTTGGAAATCTCCTGATCATGCCGTCAGATACGCCGTTAGGAGGAGGGGTATCTCCGTTGGAGGAACCATCGGGATTTGAGACTGTCGAGGCGGTCCTAAGACCAACCATCTCGAAATTGATTGAATGGTATTGAAGAAATTGACTTTACAACCGAGAGATTAACCTCCCAATGTGGTCGTCAATTGTTTATGGGTGAAAACCATGCGGTTTTGGTAATTTGGGGTGTGTGGATGAGAAATGAGTCTAAACCTTAAACAAATGCACTGCGCGGTGAGTGCTTGTAGATTCGAGAGATCAATCTGTGCAAGTCCAGCCTAAACCAAGAAATGACCGTTCAGAGACTTTTTTCGGTCGCAAAGTGAAGGAGATGGGGTTGATCTTAGGGAGGGAAGCGGAGAAGGTGTTGAGAATGTGAAGGTGTTGGCTATGAATGACTTGTATCAGAAATCTGAACTGGCTTGCAGGGTGTAAGCTATCAGTTCCGGTGTTTGAATACGATTGTATCAACACTTGCCTCTGTTGTCTTGACTTGCCTTGTTTTTCTTATGTGTTTGGAAAATAGGGAGGATAACCTATTTATACAAGTCTTTTAGCCTAACCTTCGTATCTCGTGGGAAGTGGAGAAAGTGGAGTAGTGGAGTCGTGTGTTAGTGTCACACGACCAGTCTGCCCACTTCTCCCATCATCACTAACCGTCCATGACTTCCCGACACGTTCTTGTGATGGCGCATTGCGCGCCGCACACCGTAAACCGCCGAGACCAATACCCCCAAAGTATGTATCCCCGGTTTGTGACATGATTGATGTCTCGGTGTGTGGATCGTGGAACCCACGTAGAAAGTAGCATGTATTGCTAAATTGAATAACTGCCGTTATTCAGAGGTCGATACTTGTGAAGTATCGTGTGTATTTTATGAGTCTCGCATCATGGTGTGGTAAAGTGACGGGTGGTGATCACCAAGACGCCATCGACCAATTAAGTCCCGACTGGGGGTTGTATAACCAAGCCGGTGAGGTTGGACGGACGAGATGATCTTTGAGACACTCATCTGCGACCATTGATGAAATTGGGGTTTTAGAGGAGGTGCGCAAGCATCCCTCTTCAGCCTGGTCGAATCCAAGCTTGGGATACGATTTTGGCCAGGCCGATCGTACATGCGTGTAGACGGCATGATGGTGTAGGCGCCTATACCCCATTACCTCACGAAAGTATGATCGGGGCCACTCAATTCGTCCGGTGAAGTTGAGTGGTCGAGATCAATTTGTGACAGAAAACTAGTGCCGCAAGAGCCGCACATCATGCCATCTTCAGGCGCGCGTTCCAAGATAACCAATTCTTAGTCGGTCTTGGCCGATCGGTCTGGAGTGTAGGTGGTAGGCTGGTGTTCACGCCTATACCTGACTGTCCCATGAAAACGTGATCTAAGCCACTCAAATTGTCCGGTGATGTTGAGTGGTCGAGATCATTTTACAGTTTGGGAAGTGTGACCACGCTAGTTTGGATGCGCGTTTTGGGATAGCCAGGCATGATATGCCTTGGCCGATCAGGTGAGGGGAGAGACGGGCCCACGGTGGTCATGGTGGTATGACCGGACCTGCTTAATCTAATCTGGGACCCTCCATTCATGCCGGAGAAGATAGACGGTCGTGATGCTCGAAACCCTAATTTTGGCTTTCACGGCCGTGTAACCATGCTCTGTTCGGGCGCACAAATTGGGATGACCAACCATGGTTGGTCCTGACCGATTGGTCAGGTATGTAGGCGGGCCCACGGTGATTGTGTTGACATGCTCTGGGCCCTTTGAATCTACATCTATACCTGCGAAGATGGATGGTCGAGACTGTTTTGCGACACATGTAATATGCCGCAAACCCTAATTTAGGGTTTTCCGTCCATACCACTCTGGTTTGGACGTTTTGGAAAGCTATGCCAATCTTTTGGGGAGGCCTACCATGCGGGGTCCGCGTTGGTTCGGTAGTGAATATTCCGTACCTGCTTTGGGGTTATGGAATTGATCTGGGCCATCCAATCATGCTGGTGAGGTTGGATGAATGAGATCATATCCAGACTGATACCCGGATGCTCAATCGGGCTAGTATAACACACCGAGAGTTCTCAATCGGGCTATTATAACACACCGAGAGTTGCAGCCTGTACGGGTATTTCGTACATACTTTCATTATAATGCTTGGAGGTTCGTGTTGCTCTGTGGAGAGCAACACTCAGTCGTCATGCCGCACTGATAATGAGTACAGGAAATACAAGGCTGCTCACGCATTAATTAATAATGCTATAAATTCACAGGGTATATGGGATTGTTGCTACATGCTCCAATCTGGATGAATTTCGTGTATTTAATTCACAGAATGGGATTGTTGCCACATGCTCCATTCTAAGGTGAATTAGTAAAGTGAAGAAGTATTCAACACTTATTAATGGCTTTATCTTTTACAAGATGTTAGCGCATAATTTACAATTTTAACCTTAAATGAAAATCCACCATCAACACCTATGCGGCCACCAAAACGAAGGCGTGCAACAGTCAACGGTTGCCCTTCAAACCCAAGAGCAAATCCTAGCCATCCAAGGTTACCAGACGACACATGGTAACCTTTGGCCCGAAAACCTAAGTTTGGCCACGCCAAACCTTGCCATGCCAACGACATGCCAACCTAGACGCGCCACCACGTTGGCCCTCACTACGAGGCAACCAAAACGAAGGCGTGCAACAATCAACGGTTGCCCTTCAATCCCAGGAGCAAATCCTAGCCATCCAAGGTTACCAGACGACACATGGTAACCTTTGGCCCAAAAACCTAAGTTTGGCTACGCCAAACCTTGCCATGCCAACCTAGCCGCGCCACCACGTTGGCCCTCACTACGCGGCTACCAAAACGAAGGCGTGCAACAATCAACGGTTGCCCTTCAATCCCAGGAGCAAATTGAGTAATTTTCCATATTTTTGCATATTTTCACTTTTCTTAGGAATATATAAAAATAAATAAATAAATAAATATCAATTGCATAATATCTCTGTTTTGCTCGAGGACTGGCAAAATATAAGTGTGGGGGTGTTGATAAGCATGTAAATGCTACATTTTATACCCATATTTATATTAGCTAGGATACAATATTTTAGTTACTAATACTATTTTAGTGCTTTTGTAGAAAGTACAAGTGAATTCGATCATCCAACGAATAAACAGCAAAATGTGAGACTTATTGGTGTTTGCGACGAAAATGGAAAAATGTGGTTGGCCTGGTATCTCCATGTATCAGCAACCACAATGATCAAATATGCTAGCCTGGTATTTCTATATATTAGCAAAGACTTATTATGCTTGGCCTGGTATTTTTATATATCAAACAACACTTATTATCTTGGCTCTGGTATCTCCATATATCGGAAAGAATGAAATGGGCCGGCCCGGTATTTCCATATATCGGCCAGACCCGAGTTGGCCTGGTATCTCCATATATCGTGACAATGAAATGGGCTGGCCCGGTATTTCTATATATCGCCATAGGGTTGGCTAAGTATCTCCATGTATCGAAGAACCACAATGATAAACGGTGTTGGCGTAAATTTACGTATAGCATGAACAAAATTGAGTTTCCAAAGGTAGCCGCATTAATTCTTGAAGCACTGCTACACTTCCAAATTCAATATCCAAGATTGTTTCCTTAGTGGCACACCTCCATCGGGTAATGACATGCAGAAGAAAAATATATGGGGATAATTAATTGGTGTTAATTTATTAATGAGAGAATATTGTGATTGTCAAGAGGGAATCAGTATTCAATGTGAAAATATTTTGCAAGATGGTGTATGGCATGACAATATATTCATGAAGTATTATGGGATCCACATGCATGCAACTCTCACTCGGAAAAGGAAAGAAAATAAAGTAATGAAGTAATATTATTTTACTCACCATTATTAGTGGGAGTGAATTATATTAAACGTGGGCATGAGATTGTGAACATGCATTTTGGTTGGTGGTTAAAGATACATGCAAGGGAGATTAATTGTGATTGGATAAAGAATTATACTTCTTACTTTAATTATTCACATGCAAAAAAATTGATAAGGAAAGAATATGTTATTCTCATGTACACTTTAATATGTGTGAAGTGGAGGAACCATAGGAGGGAGGAAGCGGCTACAGAGCCGTGAACGGTGAAAAGAAGACGAGGGTTTGGTGTTTCATCTTTCGATTCCATTTTGATTAGCTATTGATTTTATATTTGTTTATGGTTTTTGAGAAGCCATGTCTAGCTAATCCATGTTAGGGTTTAGATAGAAGCCAATTTAATTTATAAACTCTACGATGATATTTCTAATAATAATTCATTGACTAGTAATTTCTCTTCATATAGCTTGGTACTCAATTTTTTATGTGATTTTCTTGATTATTTATGCTTTTGAATTGATATTTCGTGCTTCGGTTAAATCCCTGCACAATTCTTAGACCTTCGCTCCTTCACTAGGGGGCTGTCCACGTCCAGACCGACGGATTTCCTTTTGGTTAAAGAAGTATCCCTCAACAATGGATGTTTTGTTAAAATCTCGGCGGAAGGCCTACCACGAGTGTTCTCCACTACGGCTTTCACAAATTCCTGGATGACGAGGAATTCACTCTGCCAGAATGCGTTATACTTGGAGGTAGTCGACGGATTTCGTTCCGAAAGCAAGAAAGGGAGACTTCGCCGGCAAGCAAGAACACTAGCATCAAGAACGTCCGATAATGGACCCTCTGAGCTGCTTGCCGACGAACGAGAGGGACCCCTTGGTCGAAACCCATATGCCGAGCTGCTCGCTCAATATTATAAGAGACTACCTGACACGATCCTCGAAAGAAAGACGGCATATAGCCAGACGTGCAACTTCGCATGAATACAATCTTACCGACGCCCAGATTCCCTCCATCAGAAAGCAAAGACATGTTTGGAGCAGAAGCAAAAGTATTAACCTGGGCTATGGATGTACACACTAGGGCCCATGGACGAAAACTAGCGGCGCACGAGTTATCAAGGAAATCATCCAGGTTTGAGCCAGCTCTTGGGCGCCTATTCGACCAGCGAAGTATTCTCGAACTACCCCAAGAAGCGGGAAGTGAAACCAACGGTTAAGGAGCTTATCTTCCAAAATGCTCCCATAGCCACGCTTGGAGAAAAGCAACATGAACATACGAATCCACTTTCATGTAACCGTTTGAAGCACGCATGTCCATAGCCAAATGATCCAAATGTGTGTACATAGAACCGAGAAACAAGCCGCCAATGGGGAGAACGACTCCTTTTGCCAATCTTATAGCAAAATTGATGAGTTCCAGCCTTATCTACTTCTTACCAGAGCCATCATCGAAAATATCCCGGGATAACCATAGAGCCAAGAATGCCGCGACGTGGAGAGTCCTTGTTCTTCCGATCTCGGTGCCAGCTCATCGGGAAACCATTGAGACATCCACTGTGCATAGAAACACTTCCTCTCGTTCTCCTTTCGGACAAACCCTTTAGACCTCGCAACTGGGCGGTACGCATTTTTTCCTCATCATCGACATCTTGGTTTTAAGGTTTCTGTCATGGGAAGATTCAGCAGGATAGCCACACTTTCTAAGGATATGATTAGTTCTCCCCACCTACATATGGCCGTATGAGTATCTGGACACCACCTGGAGATGAAAGCAACCAAGCTCGGGATGTCTTTCCTAATTTGAAGTGATGCAGAGGCTGCGACGGCATCAATGATTTGCGCCTTGGTCAAATTAGCTCTTACGCACTCTTGACTTATCATAAAGTGCACCCATTTATCAAACGAACGCAGTGGACTCACTGGGATTTTGAAATCAATAAGAGAGGCGGAATATTCTTTCCTCTCGAAGGCAAAAGCGTATTACATTTTAGGAGGAACCGACCGGTCCCCTCCCTCACTCTCCGAACCGGTCAGAAGCAGTGGCACATGCTTAAGTGGACTTCTCCTGGTGGAGACTATCGTGAAGAATTCATCAGCCACGTTTGGCTTGAGTTACCAACATCCTTCGGTATGGCAGAACTTTTCTCAAGCGACGTCATAATAAAGATTCTCTCACAGTACCTCCGCTTTCCAAGCAACTACAACGGAACAATTCGAAGAGAGATTATTACGGAAAGCGCACGAAAATTATCTTCACCCAAGATGCAAGCCAGTTTGTTTCAAGGTCGTACCCTGCGACATAGAATTCTTGTCCAACCGAGGAGGAGTGACCCACCAGGGGAACCATGCCCACGGCCACACCAAAACAAGGAGTAAACCCTAAAAACTAGGTTTCGTGGGAAAGGGATGGCAAATTACTATCGCGTGCTTACCTTACACAACGAGTTGAGGCGGTCAACATTACTATGGTATTCATGCCTAAGTACTACTATGAGCACGTGCAAGACATACCTGTGGCTAGGATTCACACCAACATGTTCTACAAGGTCATAAAAAGGTACGCCTACAACTAGGGTTTTCACCGACACAAGAAGACAAAAGGGAAGCAAGACAAAGAAGAAGTACTGGAAGACGTACCTAATCCGCTCGTCCGCTTCACCGCTACCAAGCGAACCAAAAAAAAAAAAAAAAAAAAAAGAGAGAATAATGAAGACGGGAATCAAAGGGAGAGGCCGGCAATCCTTTTATAGGTGTGATACTTGGGAGTTTGAACAAGGAGAGGATCTCCAATTTTGATCCAAGGAAGGAAAAGAGGAAACCGGTCCCGCAAAGACCAATTTCCACGTCCAAGACCACTCACGCCATACCGCGGCCCCACCACCCATGTATGACATACCTTTCCACGGCCCTAGCCAGGCCCTCGCTCCATCACCGCGGCCCCACCACGCCTAGCCGCCCTTGCACGTCCCACCATGCCATTGTCGCAGCCCCCCCTGACAAGCCATTCGCTACATTGCTGCGGCCCCACCACGCCTAGCCGTCCGTGTACGTCTCGTCTTGCCAAGGCCACACTATGCCAAGCCGTCTGCTCCACTGTCGCGACCCTATCACCCACGCGCGTTTACCCTACCAAGATCACGCCACCTCTTGGCCCCTCGAGCCAAGCCGTCCACTTGCGTCGCTTTCCAAGACCGCGCCCCCTTTGCCTTGGAGATGTACGACCAGACCAAGCCGGTAACTTTCATCTCACCACTCCACGGTCTGCATTCCCAGTATAACTTACACAGGGTCGCCAACATGGGAAGCCAAAACTCTCTTTACCACTCAAAAAGGTTAGTCGGATTCTCCTGACCATCTTTGCAATGATTTACACCTCGATTCCGTCTTTGTCTGTCACTATCATATGCTTACCTCGCAACAAGGCACCTGTTCCGAGCTAAGCAGGGGACTTAATGTTAATGGTGGTTTTTAGCTTAGGGTTAAAATCGTAAAACACTAAACCCTAGCAGACAGTGATGTCACAACATTTAAAGTAACAAGCATTTACTAGGCACATTTACTAAAACCTTTAATGTGTCCCTAAATAATTACCGGGGTATCTTTTTCAAATTAGGGTTACGACAAGCCAAACCCTAATTCCCCTCTGCGTCAATGGCAAATCATGCCAGCCACACCGACCGCGCCAAAGCATGCCAACCATGCTAGCCGTACCTCTGTGCCAATGGCAAATCATGCTAGGCACACCGACCGCGCCAAAGCATGGCAACCATGCTAGTCGCACCTCTGTGCCAATGGCAAATCATGCCAGCCACACCGACCGCGCCAAAGCATGCCAACCATGCTAGCCGCACCTCTGTGCCAATGGCAAATCATGCCAGCCACACCGACCGCGCCAAAGCATGCCAACCATGCTAGCCGCACCTCTGTGCCAATGGCAAATCATGCCAGCCACACCGACTGCGCCAAAACATGCCAACCATGCTAGCCGCACCTCCGTGCCAATGGCAAATCATGCCATCCGCACCTACTGCGCCATGCCAAACGCACCTCGCCATGGCCCCATGCCGCGCCACCATACTGGCCTTCACTACGCCGCTATCAAAATGAAGGCGTGCAACAATCAACGGTTGCCCTTCAATCCCAGGAGCAAATCCTGGCCGTCTAAGGTTACCAAACGACCTTTTCCCCAAAAACCTAGATTGGTCACGCACCTAGCCCAAGCTAGTCATGCCATGCGCCTATGGCAAACCCTTGGCCCCACATGCCAAGCCAAAACCGCACCTAGCCCAAGCTAGCCACGCCATGCGCCTATGGCAAACCCTTTGCCCCACATGCCAAGCCAAAACCGCACTTAGCCCAAGCTAGTCACGCCATGCGCCTATGGCAAACCCTTGGCCCCACATGCCAAGCCAAAACCACACCTAGCCAAACCTAGCCACGCCAAGACAAGGCCAAACTAGCCAAGCCTTGGCCCCACATGCCAGTTTTGTAGCCAAAGCCCACCAGCCAAAGCTAGCCACCATGCCAAACAAACCAAACCTAGCCAAGCTAGCCGCGCCATGCAAAACGCACAAGTTAGGTTTTGTTGTGAAGATTTGCCTTGGCCCTAGCCATGCTAGTCACATCATGCCAAGCCAAACGCCCTTGCCTTGGCCCTAGCCACTCCATGCGCCTATGGCAAACCCTTGGCCCCACATCCAAGCCAAAACCGCACCTAACCAAAGCTAGCCACGCCCAAGGCGAACCCTGGGCACCACATGCCAAGCCAAACCAAACCTAGCCAAGCTAGCCGCGTCATGCCAAACGCACTTTGCCTTGGCCCTAGCTATGCTAGTCACATCATGCCAAGCCAAAACGCCCTTGCCTTGGCCCTAGCCACGCCATACGCCCATGGCAAACCCTTGGCCCCACATGCCAAGCCAAAATCGCACCTAGCCAAAGCTAGCCACGCCCAAGGCGAACCCTAGCCACGCCCAAGGCGAACCCTTGGCCCCACATGCCAAGCCTAACCACACCCTAGCCGCGCCACCCTGTTGGCCTTCCCTACGCGACCACCAAAACGAAGGTGTGCAACAATCAACGGTTTCCCTTCAAACCCAGGAGCAAATCCTAGCCATCCAAGGTTACCAGACGACACATGGTAACCTTTGGCCCGAAAACCTAAGTTTGGCCACGCCAAACCTTGCCATGCCAACGGCATGCAAACCTAGCCGCGCCACCACGTTGGCCCTCACTACGCGGCTACCAAAACGAAGGCGTGCAACAATCAACGGTTTCCCTTCAATCCCAGGAGCAAATCCTAGCCATCCAAGGTTACTAGACGACACATGGTAACCTTTGGCCCGAAAACCTAAGTTTGGCCACGTCAAACCTTGCCATACCAACGGCATGCCAACCTAGCCGCGCCACCACGTTGGCCCTCTCTACGCGGCTACCAAAACAAAGGCGTGCAACAATCAATGGTTGATCTTCAATCCCAGGAGCAAATCCTAGCCATCCAAAGTTACCAGACGACACATGGTAACCTTTGGCCCGAAAACCTAAGTTTGGCCACGCCAAACCTTGCCATGCCAACGGCATGCCAACCTATCCGTGCCACCACGTTGGCCCACACTACGTGGCTACCAAAACGAAGGCGTGCAACAATCAACGGTTGCCCCTCCTCTCAAGATGCAAAATCTCGACCGTCGAAGGTCACCAGGCTGGCAAGTTTCCCGAGCTTGACTTGCCAAGCCACAACAACGTGCTACATGTTTTCCAAAACATTCGAGACATTAACACAGATCCTCTTTGGGTATTGGTTTGGCAGTTTACAGCGTGCGGCGTACACTACGCCCGTCATAAGGAAGTGTCATAAGGGTGAGGCGGTTAGTAAATATGGGAAGTTATGTGTGAAACGTTCATGGGACATAAAGCACATGCGTTAACAAATTTATGGGACATCAACTCCATAACGTTAGCAGCTTCATGAAAACCAGTTTCATGCGTTAACCACTTTATGGAACATCAATTCCATGCATACGGTTACCACCTCCTCCCATTTACTTCCCCACTCCTTAATGAGACCAGGGTACGTTTTTACTCCGACTTGTATAAATAGGTCCTACCTATTTCCATTGAACAACAAGTTCATACGGGAGATACAACACTCAGAAATACTTACTTGCTAGATCACCTTGTTAGCTCTCTCACTTTTCTGATAACAAGTCGTAGTAAACCAACTACTCTTCCAGAATCAACTATTCTGGTCTCACCACTTTCCTTGCTTCCCTCCCCAAAACCAACCCATTCTCCTCCACTTTGTGACCGAAGCAAGTCTGGAACGGCCATTTCTTGGTTTAGGCCGGACTTGTACAGATTGATCTCTCGAATCTAAAGTACTCCCTT
Organism: Papaver armeniacum; assembly: GCA_023531295.1. NCBI lineage: Eukaryota > Viridiplantae > Streptophyta > Magnoliopsida > Ranunculales > Papaveraceae > Papaver > Papaver armeniacum. Next base: position 109,644 of record JAJJWW010016755.1, read on the forward strand.
ACAGTACATTTTTAGGGTTTAAATTATTTCTCACCTGCACACCCGCAATTACCGAAATCAGCAGAAACTATTTTCACCTACAAACACCTCGTTAACAAAATTTCGGTGTCTATGTTATTTATTTTCCACAAAATATTTTTTTATATAATTGAAATATCACAAGTTGTGCGTTAAGTTCAATAAATTAGAATATCCGACCTTGGGTTGTTGATTTAAATTGATTGACACTTGAACATTGGTCTTTGGTACCGTTCAAGTTACTCCTCTTATATTCAATCGGGCTCGCAAATTTCTATTTGCTGATTGCGGATTGAATTAAGAGTTAGAGATATTAAACTCTTTGATATACTTTTCTCTAGATTGAGTCTGACTATCTAGTTGATTCTCTAGAAAGTATATTGGAGTAAGTCCTTTCAGATTGCCAAACGAATTGTTGGGTGTGGTTGTTAGACCCCCGCATTTTCAATTGGTATCAGAGCAGGCAAACACATTAAAGACTTTATAAGTCTGTGTTTGTAGCGATCTGATATGGAAAGAAGTGTTATCTCTATAAATGTACCACCAGTATTTGATGGATCAAATTACTTGTGATGGAAAATTGTTGTGCGTGCCTTTCTTCAAGCGCGTGATTTTCAATCATGGGTTTATGTAGTTAATGTCTATGATGCTCCCATTGTGGAAATAGGAAATGCGACCGTTCCAAAGGATATTGTTGCATATGACGTTGCCGAGATACTTGCTGCAAAGCAAAACTCCGACAGTTTGAATGCCATCATACATGCCATTACCCCAGATCTTCAGCACCATGTGACTACGTGCACTCGGTCTAAAGATGCTTGGGATATCTTAGAAACCGTATTTGAAGGGAATACCAGTGAAAAAGGAAGCTAGGCTTCAAAACCTAAATTCCGATTGGGAAAACCTTCGTATGGCAGATGAAGATTCATTTGATGAGTTTAATCACAAAGTGTCTAAATTGTCAATGCATCCTTTGCATTGGGTAAGACTGTTCCTGAAAAGGACATTGTGATGAAAATTCTCAGATCGCTGCCATCCAGATACGATTCTAAGAAGCATGCCATCGTTGAAGGAAATAACCTTGATTCTCTCTCCAGAAACACGCTGGTTGGAAAGCTAAAGATCTTTGATCATGGGCATACATCCAAAATCGGAAAGGATATTGTCTCTAAAGCACAAAAGAACACTAAATTACTTGACAAAAGTAAAAGTGCTTATTCCCCGAGGATGATCTTTCTGAGGCTGATTCATCACATGAATATCTTGAAAAGTCAGTCTCTTTGATCACAAGACAGTTTAGAGATCTCTTATTGAAGAGAAGTAAACGGTTTTTCAGAAACAAATCTAGGTCATCAGTTAAACCTCACAATCGCATTCCTCCTAAAAACAGGGATGCTGACGAGGATGATGACGAGGATATGCCACAATGCTTTAAGTGTAAAGGTTTTGGTCATTTTACAAATGAGTATCCAAACCGTAGAAAATACACTGAGAACAAAGGTCTTACTGCAACTCTTGATGAAATGTCTGATCACTATGATTCCATTGAAGACGAAAAATCAAGTGTTGTGCTTCTTTGTGAAAATATTGATTTTGATAATTGTAGCAATACATACATCAATCTTGATATTCTTTCAAAAGGAGACACAATCAATCTGGAAGAGAAAATTGACCTTTATTTTGGAAACTCTTTGTCTGATTTTTCAGGTTCCACTCTGTGTCTAGCAGCTTGCACATCTCGGGTGTCTGAATCATCTTATCCATTGACATGCTCTTATTGTTCACTCAAAGGTCATGAACTCTCAAAGTGTTTCAAGTACAAACACAAGATGAGATATGTCAATAAACTCCAACGAATAGAAAATCGGATAGCAAACAAGCTCAAACTTGTTCAAAAAACCGCTGAGGTATGTAAGATTTTATCCTCTTCAAAGAAATTAGTTTCCAAAGAGAAGACAAGACCACTAGAAAATAGAGTATGGTATAAACATTTTGATAGACATGGTTCTATGAATTCCTTTCAAAAAGGTTATGGTGGACAAATTGTTGTTCACCGCAGCACAACTTAATTGTGTTGTTTTGATGCATCTTGTCTCATGTGCCTGATTAAAAGAGACAAGATTGTGCACACCTCAGGATTCAAGAAAAGAAAAAAATGTTTTTGTTTTCTTATATTTGCCGTGTGTTTTGAAAAATTGTAATTCTTTCATATTGTAAGGGACTTACCTGTTTAATCAATAAAAGAGGGCTATTCTCGACAATTCTACTCTCTTTAGGGTTGTGATTGTGTGTGCGTGAACCTGTGTGGTTAAAGGTTCCGTAACCCTACATTTCTTTTCCTTCTCTGAAACTCTTTTCATCTTAAGACTGCCTATTGAGTTTAAATTGTGATTTCCTCTCACAAACCCATACACGTATGGATACTCCAAGCATCATGTGTTCTGATGGAAAAGATATTAATATGATTGTTAAGCCATCAATCATGAAGGAAAAAGAGAAATCTCCGTTACCTCCAACTTTGTAAAGAAAAAGAAGAAATGTGAGGAAGCCAAGAGTTTTTCCTTCAAATTCTCAGAAGTTTTCTGGTGTTCTTGAATAGTTAAAGGAAACAAGGAAGGAGATTCAACAAATAAAGGCTTTTGTTATGAGAAGTCTTGAAATTCAGAAGGCCCTGGTTCAAAATCATCATCCTAGAAGGTTTGTTGGAAATGACTCCTTTCTTCACGAACCTTATGTACCTATGGCTGTTGACGACAAGGAGTTCGGGGACGATAAAGAATTCTTCAGAGGCCTCAATGTCTAGTATATCTTCTTATGAGAATTTATTTCTTGTGTTTTAGAAGAATAACTAGGGTTTGGAATAGCCATTATTGTGAGTACACATAGCTATGTCCAACGTTTTCATCTTCATGTTTTTAGATTTATTTATTTAAATTCTAAGTTTTTTGGAAGATGATGTTTGCAATTTTAATCTTTATGATTTTATATATTGCAAATTTTTATGGGATATGTTGTTTACGTCCGTGATCCTGTGATTGTCCCATACTTGTTCAAAAGTTATCTCTATTATGTCGGTATGAAAGTATTGATAAAAGATATAATGAACTTTTGACAAACAAAAGTTAAAGCCTTTTATGTCATTATGCAAATTTTGATGGAAGAAAGGATGAACTTTTGTTTACAAGGATTAAGTCTATTGTATGTCATTGTGCAAATAGTGATGAAAAATAAAATGAATCCATGTGTATTCCGCAGTATTGGTCGATCTCCGATCCACATTTTGTGCATATCTTTGTGTTGCTCCGTAATTTATCTTATGTTGAGCATGACCAATTGAGTTGATCATTTTTTTGGTTGAATCAATTAAGCTTTTTTGATACAAATTCATGTTTTCATGTGATTTGGTTATGTCCAAAGAAATCCTTCTTTTCTTGTAAAAGCAAGGTCGCCTTTGTTGTTCTTTCGGGAATGATATTTTATGGGGGAGAGTTCTTTTTGAACTTGTGCTTAATTGCCAAATCTTTTATTTTTTTGTGGGGAGTGCGGATGTGGAATATTATAGGGGTTATCTTGTATCTTTATAAACTCCTTGATAAATGCATTTAGCTTCGGCTTTATGATTGCATCTAAATAAGTTGGTATGTTATTCTCTTTTGGTCATGAAGTATCTCTATGAAAATTTCATGAGGATCCCACTAGTTTTCGTACCTTTGCCAATTTATATTGACAAAACGGGGGAGAATTAATGTGTAGTTTCATACTACAAATACATATGGTTTACGGATCATTATGTAAGGGGGAGTGGTTTTCATGTCGAGATGAAGTATTGACTAAGGGGGAGTGATACATATCACCATAGTATTGTTGTCAAAGTTGTGATACAGTTGAACTTTGATGCTTTGTAAGAATACTGTGACACTGTATAACAATGATTGAGAGCATTTGTTTTCTCATTGTTATCGCTACGAATCTTCAACAACTATGATGCTGAGTTGAAAAAGTTTAGAATCATGGTGTACTTGGAAGTGCCGAAGATTTAGAGTCGTGTTGAATATGCCAAGGAGATCAAGCATTTGGATGAGAAGCTACAAAGTTTTATTTATTTTGTAATCCATATGTATTGATAGTTTTGTCACTAAAATTGACAAAGGGGGAGATTGTTAGAGCACTGCTCGGTCGAACTCGCATGCGTTGCTATCTCAAGCATGTTTGTCAATGTTAGTGATCAAAACTATAAGTCTTGATTTCTAGCCTATTTATAGATGTCTCGGACTAGGACATAGATTGTGTAGTTGAGCTTAGACTTCATGGCGTTCATCATTTGAAGACGAAGAACTACTAAGGGGAGCTTGTGGAACTTCATCGAAAAAAGGTATGTGGAGACTGAAACTCATCTATCACTTGGAAAGTCTATTTCTACTCTATCTCCTATATTGAGACATAAGTCGTATTACAATATAGTTTTCTATATACACATTTGAGATTTCGAGGTGAGTTTATCTCGCTTACATATTTCTCGAAATATGTATTGGCAAGCTTTCGCTTCGACCAAGTTCATCTTATATCATGTGAAAATTTCCGAGCAACATCTTACATGATTTGTGTGATACAATCATTTGGTGTAAACTTGGAATGTTTCGTTATGATTATTTCTATAACTTGAAAATTGCTTTAATGCTAATAGTATGTGAAAACGACTGTTGTCATCCTCTAAGAAAGTTTCAATGATTGAAATAAGAGTTTAGAAACTTAACCATTATTGGATATGTCATGTTGTGCACTCTTACACATATGTAATCCATGTCCAGGAACCATAGTATGCGCACCCATTTGCGTACCTATTGGTTTGAGAAATCCGAGAACCTAAGTATGCGTACACGTTTGCATACTAGCGTACAGGTTCATGTCCAAGATTTTCTGCTGGGATTGAAAGTTCGCGTATCCGTTTGCGTACTGGCGAAACCCAATCTTAGTCCGGGTATTTCAAGTATGCGTACACGTTTGCATACTTGAAGGTTAAAGTTCTAAAATCGGTTATGAACATGAACATAAATATTTATATAATAAGGAATGGAATCTTTGCAAACCGTGGATAGAATTTTCATGATTGATTTGAGTGAATCAAACCGATTTTGCTTCAATTGTGTTCTTGTATAATTCTATGAGAATATAGCAATTGAACAACTCTTTAACTAGTTTCATTTGAGTCATTTGAACTAGTTATGGTTAAGATGAATAAGGTTGATATGAGAGTAATCATATGGATAACCACGATTAACTATTTGTGAACCAACATGGTGTACACGTTTGGGTACGGTTACATAAACCTAAATGAGGGTACATTTCATTTGTGTGTAACAAGCTAAGTTAGATCTAACGGTTGAAAGATATTAGCTTGGTTGAATCAGGTTTTTCATCTAACGGTGAATATTGAATGCTTTGTTACCAAGGTAACTTGGATTGCAAACCCTGATTTGAAAACTATATAAAGGAGAACTCTAGCAACTGGTAAAACTAATCCCCACACCTCATGTGTGTTACTAGTTGCATAAACTAGAGTCGATTCTCCTTTAACCTTAGGTTTTTATCGAGACCCTGTAGGTTAACGACTTGAAATACTTCATTGGGATTGTGAAGACAGACCCAACTATTTTCTTTGTAGTTCCGTGTTCTGAGCTTGCCCGATTCTATCATATTGAGTTCAATTGAAATAATTGACTCGAGATTAATTTCTCCGATAGGCAAGATAAAAGTAATCACAAACATCTTCGTCTCATCGTTTGTGATTCCACAATATCTTGTTTCGCTAGTCGATTAAGATTATTGTGAGGTGATTGATAATACTAGGTTGTTCTTCGGGAATATAATTCTGGTTTATCAATTGGTTCATGTTCACCTTGATTTATCAAAAAACGGAACAAAAACTCTTGGGTATTTCTGTGGGAGACAGATTTATTCAATCTATAGACTTTTCTGCGTGAGACAGATTTGTTTATCAAGTCTTCGACTTTGGGTCGTAGCAACTCTTAGTTGTGGGTGAGGCCAACTAAGGGAATCAAGTGCGTCGGCTTAATACAGTGTGGTGTTCAAACTGGACTAGGTCCCGGGGTTTTTCTGCATTTGCGGTTTTCCTCGTTAACAAAATTCTAGTGTCTGTGTTATTTCTTTTTCGCATTATATTTTGTTATATAATTGAAATATCACAGGTTGTGCGTTAAGTTCAATCAATTAGAATATCCGACCTTGGTTTGTTGATTTAAATTGATTGACACTTGAACATTGGTCTTTGGTACCATTCAAGTTACTCCTCTTATATTCAATCGGGCTCATGATTTCTATTTGTTGATTGCGGATTGAATTAAGAGTTAGAGATATTAAACTCTTTGATATACTTTTCTCTAGATTGAGTCTGAATGTCTAGTTGATTCTCTAGAAAGTATACTGGAGTAAGTCCTCTCATATTGCCAAACAAATTGTTGGGTGTGGTTGTTAGACCCACAGATTTTTACTAGCTTAATTTTAATTCTAGATAAGGTTGAGTCTTAGCATGACATGTCCTTTAGATTTACATGTCATATGAGGTGTCCAATGTATCCATGAGGTGTCCTCCAACTCATGATGGTGAGGTTGGAGTGACATGTGGAAAGCATGACTAGGACTCTCTTCTAGCCTCACAAGTTTTCTTTAAAACCGAATCTGTGTTCATCCATTATGAAGTAATGTGAGGTAAATAGAAGTCGATAATAAGTTATGAAGGTTTAAGTGTCTTGAATGTTTCTATTTCCTTGTACTACAACCTGTTTTGTGTGAACCTATATGTTTATTGGTAAAGCATAAAGGTTAAGGAGCTGAAATTCCAACATTCATGTTCTTCAACTAGAGTGTATATGGAATGGTGTTTTGGTTTAGTTTAGTTTCATTTGAGCTTATTCTTATTAGCTGGTATTACTTTCACTGTATAAGACATTGAATAGTTTAATACATGAGCTGTAAAGGTGACTAAGCAATAGAATGATGACTGCAAAGTGCTTCTAGAACTCATGGGCTTACCTGTAGTTAAGGTTGAATCTGAAACCGAGGTAAAGTGTGTTACACTATGAAAAGGCATTGTAAAATATTGACAGAACTAATCCTCTTAATGGACCAGTTTGTTGATTTATGGATCCTTGTTTCATGCGATTATTATACGAGGTATTGAGGAAAAGACTGTCTTAAATCTTATGTCACCATGAATCTATAGAAAATATGTTGGACAACATAAATAGGGTATCATATACCTGAGAATTGGATGTATGAAAAAGTTCACTGGTTGGATATGAATTCGACGAATCGGGACCATTTTCCAGAAGTTTCTGCCGCAATATGTGAAGCTCATCAAGGTCGGGAATTCATGATTCAGAATCCCTGTGAAACAGTTTTGTTGTTCTTGACTTCAACTTACAAGGCAGAGTTAAGGCTATTCTAGAATGTGGAAGCGGATGTATATGTCCTTGACATAGATGGAGACTCTCTAATTATGATTTTTTTAGTACCTGGATCTCTAGAATATGTCTATAGTCTCATAAGAAGAGTCGTTAAATTCAGTTATATATTGTGGGAATGTTTCGGTCCAATAATTGCTCATTCCATGTTACGGTGGCCAGACCTAAGGAAAGAAGGGTTCACACTAATTTCAAAAGTGGTAATTGTACAGAACAAAAGGCTGGTTTGCTGTGGATGAAGATGCCATTTTCCTAATGTTAGGATCAGCTTGGGTGTAACATAAATAAATTGCTTAGATGGTCATTTATTTAGGCTACAGTTAGTTTCAAGCTCGTCACTATTTGCTCAATGGTAGGAGATGGATACTGCATTTCTTGTGTGGGTTATGTGTTGGATCTGTTTGGACAAGAGATAACTCAGCAGATTGGGGTCACATGAGAGTCTCAGTTCCAATGTTTTGACTCTTGGTATGACCGGAATATCATTATCTTGGTGCTGATACTGGAGGAACCATGGCTCTGTTTTGTGGAATACAAACAGATGTGATTTGAAAAGCTTGGTTATTTGGAGCAGCTCACAGACTTATAAGGAAGAAGCACAATACAGAACCTTCAAAACAGATTAAACATAACAATGAAGTCCAACGACTTGTTTTGTTCTTGGATGTTAGTCTTGTAGGTGGTGTAATCTAACTGAGAGTAAGTACCTTGAGTTGTCAGTGGAAGAGCTGGTCTGAGTTTACCAACTTCCATTATTTTATAAGGTTCTCGGTGATACATCTGCCGAAAATATTTCCCAGATCATTGAGTCACAGCAGCTCAAAATGATCCTGGGTTTGAGAGTCTGCTAATTATTAGTCATACCGATGGCTGATTCCTGAATGTGTTTGACGTGAGTATTGCGCTGATTCAGTGGGAACAAAAGATTTTCTCTGCTCAGGAATTCTGTGGGTTTGCGGCAATCATCGAAACCCGGATTATAATGAAGGTATGTTCAACATCAAGCTTCAGGTATGTTCTCCTTTACGGTGCAGATTTGAACTTCATAGTATACTAGTTTGTTGTATCCATGTCGTTTGATTTTTAGTTTTCTGAAAACTGTAATTGTATGTAATCTGTACCTTTTCATGACTCGACTAAGTATTGTCAAAGTGATGCTTTGAGAGTGATGAAAGAAGTTAATGAGAATAAGTGATGATTGTAGTAGTCTTGATGTAACTTTTATTGTTCCCATGTGTCCCCAAAGTGAACTTTGGGAGATGATAAAAGCTACATATTTCGTTATGAAAGGACTTTGTAAAACTTGCGTTTCAGATGTTGTTCGTATGACGATATCCAAAGGTTAATCATACTTGTAACGTCTGTAATGGAGCAAGGTAATCTATTTATACATAGTAAATGATAGGTCTTTTCGACCCAAAGGTTAAAAAGGTCCGTTGAGTACTATGTATAGGCTGATTAGTCTTGTTTTTTGTTTGGATTTTAGTATATCACAAGTTTACCCAAAGGTAATTTGTGACGGTATTGAATCTGTTTTAATGTTTAATTTTTATGGTTTTATACTCCTAAAGTTGTAACATGGGTTGTGATATATGCCTGAAGAGATGATTGCTACTTTAACAATGTATTTCATGCCATCTGAATAGAGATAGTTGTTATTGTTGTAAGCAATTCATACTATCTGAACAGAGAATAGAATGATGAAGTATGAACAGTATTGTGTAGTGGCAGAATTCTAAAGAAAAGTGGGAGTATGATAACTTTTGTTCTCTTATCATTTAAACTTGTTCTTGCTGTTTCTAATTTATTGAGAACGGTACAAAAAGGTCTCTTCGCAGATAGCTCTTAAATGAGTGCAAAAAAAGTCTTTTCGGAGACGTATGTCATAATGACAACAGAAAGTACTTAAAGAGACAGCTCATGTTGAGCATAAAAAAATTCATTGGAGATTAGAAAGAAGTCTCGTATTGAGTACAGAAAGTCGGCATATCTCATATTAAGTACAAGAAGTCAACATGCTCATACTGAGCACAAAAATTCTCTGCGGAGACAGCTCATATAGAGTAAAGAAAGTCACTTCGGAGACATCTCATAAGGAATTTAAGATTGTTGTAGTCTCTTAAGTGAGACATAAGCATATCTCAGTTGAGATCATAAATAATCTTGATATAGTCTCTTAAGTGAGACATTAGCAGATCTCAGTTGAGATTATAAAGAACCTCAATGTAGTCTCTTAAGTGAGACATTAGCAGATCTCAGTTAAGATTATAAAGAACCTAAATGTTGTCTCTTAAATGAGACATTGTTAGATCTTTTGAGATCATGGAAAAATATCTAGCATCAGATATAATGATCTCCGTTATGATTATAAAGAAGCCCCATAATTGAGACGAACGATATCTTCAGAGATCATCTTGAATACTCAATTTTGAAGTATACAAATCTTTGTTGTAAAGATCAGTTGAATGCACAAAGTTTTGCTTAGAATTGTTGTACGTTTTAGTTTTCTAATTATGGAAATGGCGTATGCATCTTCTAAGTGGTGTGTAGGTCTTCATAGTCGAATGCTAATGTGCTTTTATCTTGATCCTGCAGTTTTTAGTAAAGAATTTGTCGCTAACCAAAGTGAGAGATGTTAGACTTTATGTGGATTAGCAACAAATCAAGCTTAGCTAAGTTAATCTATGATTAGTTCTAATCTAAACTGGATTAAGTATATGCCAGATTAAGGAAAGATTATAGTTAAATATATGAATTAGATTAGCTTAATGTTAGTTGAGGTGTCATGTTGACTAAGCATGACTCACCCAGTGAGGTGTCATCCAACTAATGATGGACAAGTTGGATGACACATAACTACTAAAGTAATGACTAAGCCCTCTTCTAGCCTCTTTCATATATAACCAGAAATTCTGATTTGCCATTAATCAAGCAAGAGGAAATAGAAGTATAAGCTAAGTCATTCACCTATTCTAATTCTGTGATGCTTTTATTTCCTTTTACTGAATTGTTAAAGGTGTTTGTATCATGTGGTTAGCTGTCTGCAATTCATATTGATTAATTCAGCAGTAACCATGTATTGATTGTTCTTACTAATACAGTCATATGTATGTTATAGCTAAGTCAGAACTATCATGGTGATCCATTCCAGTTTAGTATGTGTTAATAACTCTGCATAAGGTGATTTCTAGTTTGTTGAGCATGCTAGTACTAGGGTTAAGGATGTTCTCAGCATAAGGGTAATTATATCATCATGTTTAAGTTTAATGAATGATGATTATGAAGCTGACATTCCAACATTTCTAACCCAATCCGCTAACCATACATAGTTTATACACATTTGGCGGATTGGACATGAATGCACTCTTAAAAATCCAATATCATTGGATTGGTTATGGATAAATAAGGTTATTATACTACCTCCGTTTCTGGAAAAGTGTTACTTTCACTTTTTCATTTTAGCCTAAAAATAGGCCAAATTGAAAAAATGAAAGTAACACTTTTCCAGAAACGGAGGGAGTATTTCATAGGTGTTATATAGTTTAGGTAGTGTCGATCTATTGCAAGTAGCAGATGGCTGTAAAGGGCTACAATGTTTTCTAGGTTATTTGCATTAAACGGAGGGCCTTTATATGGTTGGACCGTTGTTGGAATTCTATTACATTTATAATTCATATTGAACTAATACTCTTTTTAACTATTTTTGTTAAATATGAAATGACGAGGGTATCAAATACACCACAATTTTTTCGATATCAACCTATATAACACTGTAGATGGGGAAAAACGATTCGCTGGTTTTTACGGAATTGAGGAGATGATCGCGCGGAGGAGACTCCTTGAACCGAGCAAAATGCTTAACCTCACACGGATGAACCGCAAGAAGGGAGTGCTTTGAATTCGAGAGATCAATCTGTAGTACTCGGCCTAAACCAAGACAATGGTCGTTCAAGAGTAAATTCGGTCACAAGAGAGGATGAGTCGGTCTGTAGGAGGGAAGTCGAGAAATGTGTGAGATCAATGGTGATCGAAGATTGTAGGTGTGTTGTGTATTCTGAAAATAAAATAAGTTCTGAATGATTGAATTTGCTCTGTTGAGAGTTGGATTGTTAATCTCGTGTTGTCTGTTTTACGTGAGATTATCCTTGTTTCAATCATGATTCAGAGATTTATTTATATTGCTGGAATTGAAAACACCATAATCAAAATATATGTATAAATATATCTATAAATCAAAACTTGTTTGACGTGAGATTATCCTTGTTTGTCTGTTTGACGTGAGATTATCCTTGTTTCAATCATGTCTATAAATATATGTATTAAAATCAAAACTTGAGTTTTGTGCAGTCGTTAGAAGTAAACCATTATTTATGATGAAATAATATTTCAATTTTCATAATTCCATGATGAATGTTCATGCAGTGGAAATATTCATGATTCTATGAAAATCTGAGTTTCTTGCTCGTCTTTTATAGGTTCGAAGAAGCGAGCAAGTTTTAAAGTGTTTAACTCTTACGTTGTGATCACTACTGTTAGTGGAATCGTAAAAAGGTAAGAGTTGAGGATTACCGTTTTGTGGAATAGACATATGCGCATCTATAACTTTGTGCCTCTGGTTCCAGATAATGGTGTCTTCCAGCAGCGATTATTCTTCCAGCTCTTCCGAGGAGGATTCAAGGATTTCTGAGGCCAAAGCTCGTACAAGCATAGATCGTGCTTTATTGGAAAATAGCAGGTCTCTTGATAAACTGAAAGCTGATCGTGAAGAGCTCTTGAAGAGGAAAGAAAATGAGGAGATACTTGCTGAGTATCGAAAGAAAAGGCGTAGAATTGAGTGGAAAAAACAAAGAGCCGAGGAAAGACTCCGATCCCGTCCTTATGGTGTGGCCTCAGATTCAGATGTTGAGGATGAAGAAGAAGAGCTCGTATGGGATTCTACAACACGCAAGGATAGGTCATACCCTCCACATAGGGATATTGAACGACAGGTTAGGACTCGTCTCCAAGCTGAACGTGACGATGAAGATCTACAGGATGCGATAGAGGGTGATGACGAAGAAGAAGAATTTTCTGACTCAGACAGTGACTCCGAGAAAGAGTCTGAAGAGGATCCTTGGATGATGAGAAGGATGATGATGATGATGAAGACGACGATGCGGATGACTCGACTAGTCTTGCTCGTGATCTTATTTAAACATTTGAATGTTTTTTTATCCTCGTAGTAGACATTTCTTTGATGATCTGAACATTTTTCTTCTGGATTAGGATTTTTCTTTCGAATGAGAAACCCTTTTGTGAATGTTGATTCTTCCCAAATTGAATGGAGTGGACCAATGTCCATGCCCCAAAATTCATCACGACTATTTTCGACTTGCCTTGGTGATTTTCATTTGCGAAAATACTAAGATAAGTTACGTGAGAAAAACACGTATCACACGCAAATCCGTGTAGACCGTGCGCAGCTTCCGTCAATCCCGTCAGTCCCCAGTTATATTTCTTCGCATCTTCAGTATTGATCTTACTTGAATCTTAGGGTTTCAGTAAAATCCGCAACTGAATTTGACAATCTGCAGAAGATAAGTATCCACTTTTCGTCGCTATGTCCAGCAGTAGCATTTCTTCTCGGAATGAACCTCAGTCGAAGCATGAAGTAGAAGCATCCGTCTCAGTAAGTTGTGTATTTTATTTCATATCCATTTGATCAGAGTTATTGATCACAGGAAAATAATTTGTTGCAGGATAATCAGAAGAATCCGTCTTCTTCTCATAACTCGAGACCTAAGCGGAGAGCCCCCGATCGATATAGATTAACTCATGCTGAAGCCGGCGCATCCGTGAGTGATTCTATGATTTTCGAGTGGTGTATTACTTGATGGTTTTATCCAATCTTCATACGAAATTAAGATTTCTTTACTGCAGGTTGATGTGCATGTTGTTGTTGATGCTGGAAAGAGGAGGAATGGAAAGTCTGCGACCGATGATGATGACGTCGACGAAAGTTCTATTAACTCCGTGAAGGCCGGAACTGGAACTTACTACCCAATGGTTGGACTCCCGTTTGAGACTCCCATGATCAATAATTTCCCGGGCAATGAAATAGTTGGCGGCTTCGTGGTTCCCAAATGTCATGCGTCCTTGTATACCAATATTTGGAGACGATATGGTCACATTGCCACTACTGAGGTGTGGAGAGACTTTTGCCGACCCTCCCGACTACGATCATTTGGGGTTCTACCAATTATTGAAGAGATGATGGAGACGAATCTGCAAGATGTTAAGAATCTTGACCTTCACAGGTGGGATGGCATGATATCGAACTGTGAGACCTTGAGGTTCAATGTAAGTTGGCTTCGCCGTCGGCTTGAGATGATCAAGGTTGACAGGGCAGCGGCCGCTGCTGAAGCAATTTCCACCACAACTGCTTTTCTGGAAGAGGAGAAGGCACTTGCCTTGGAGTCGGCGAGAGTTGAGAAAGCTGTCCAGGATTTGAAGGTGAAGACCAGGAACTTTCAAAAGAAGCTTGACATGGATGTTTTTAAGAATTACTCTTTGTTGGATGGTTTACTCTGAGTGAGTATTTATGATTGTTGTTTTTTTAGTAGGTTCGGGCTTTTCTTAGGTGGAATAACAGATCATTTTATGAGGAAATTTTGTTCATTTATGAAATGTTTAATGAACAAAGGAGCATTTTGCACGCTCTTTGGAGGAATATAAATTACATTCTGAAAAATACTTTGAAATGATGAAATGGTGAGAAGATAATTGTTTTCCATGGATCAGGCGTAATATGCTTTGAGCCATTTACCATTGATTATATTTCCTTCCACTCCTCCATCAATCTTTAAGATTTTGTAATATCCGCTGGATACTGCTTTGATAACTACATATGGTCCTTCCCATTTCGGAGAGAACTTGTGAGCGGACATGTCTTGTTGAATATGTTTTGTTGTCTTTAATACCAGATCTCCTACTTGAAATGTTCGAGGTCTTACCATTTTGTTGTAGGCTCTGGCGATTCTTTGTTTGTAGGCTTTTACATATTTTTCCACCTTAGCTCGCTTCGACTCGAGCATGTCTAGTTCAAACAACTCTTGAGTTGGACACTTGACCTCATCCCATCGTATTCCTTTGGATGTTGCAATCCGTCTTGAAGGAATTTTGATTTGCGGCGCGTATGGCGTCGGCCCCCATAGACAAGAGAATATGGTGAAGTCCCGATCGAACTCCTTGGCACGGTTCGATAAGCCCATAAAGCCATAGGTAACTGTTCATGCCAGGTTCGAGGATTATCATGGACTGTTCGGCTGAGAATCCGGATCAAAGTTTTGTTGGTACTCTCTGTTTGTCCATTTCCTTGGGGATAATATAGAGTGGAGAAAACTTGTTTGATGACGTATTCCTCGAGCAATTATGTCACGTGCTTGTTGGCAAAAGGAGTCCCATTATTAGTGACAATGTGTTTGGGAACACCGAATCTGCATATTATGTATTCTTTGATGAAGGCTGCAATTGTGACTCCAGTGGTGCTTCGAAGAGGAATAGCTTCAACCCATTTGGTAAAATATTCGGTTGCAGTGATGATGTATTCATGCTGCTTCGAAGATGCTGGATTGATTTTCCCGATGATATCCAGTCCCCAGCTATAGAAAGGCCATGGACTATTCACAGAATTCAATGGAAGACAAGGAGTGTGAATGAGGTTACCATGGACTTGGCATTGATGACACCTTTGAACGTGTGCAGCTGCATCGTTTTCCATGGTTGGCCAATAATATTTCTCATGAATCTGGAGAAATAATTTCCTTTTTCCTTGATGTTCTCCATCATGCATCTCTTTTAAAATCGTTGGGATTTCATGCTCGGTTAAGCATCTCAGCAAGTTTCCACCAAAGCTTTTGCGGTATAAGATTCCATCAAGAAAGACAAATCTCTTAGACCTTTGAATGAGTTTGATGGTTTATTTCTTTTCTGACGGTAATTCATTATCCCGGAGATATTTGATATAAGGTTCCCTCCAGTCTCCAGTGTGATGGGCTGTCAGAGCTTCTAAGTGATGAGGAGGCGTCTGACAATTGGGACATGACTTTTGCAGATTCTTGATTGAGCTTCCATGAAAGGCCAATAGTATCCCATTCTTTGAAGCTTTCTGTAGAGTGTTACCACCAGTGTCTGTCCGCATGTTTCTTCATGTATGCGCTTGAGTTGTTCGTCCACTTCGTCATTTCCAAGGCATCGTGATAATAACCCATCAGAGTTTCGATAGTATAACGCTCCATGAAGTAAGAGATAATTCTTCAATTCCTTGAGACTGAGTTTCCCTTCTGAAAGAGAACTGCTCAATTCATGAATAATAGGTGCTCGCCAATCATCTGCTTGAATGTGTTCGACTTGAGCGAGCCATGTGGATGAAACAAAGCCCTTTGTACAGTGATTGTTTTCTCTGCTCCTTCAAATTGCATCTTAGAAGCGAGAGTTGCCAGGCAGTCAGCATGCCTATTGTTGGTTCGTCCAGTATGGACAATCGTTGCATCAGCGAAGTAGGTTAAAAGCCGTTGAGCTTTAGTCCTGAATGGAGCAAGTGTGATTTCTTTAAGGGAGTATGTTCCATTCATTTGATTGACCAGTAGTTTTGAATTTCCCCACATCTCGAGGTGCGTTGCTCCTGCTTGCTTGGCTAGGGACAATCCTAGTAAGAAGGCTTCGTATTCTATTTGAATTGTTGGTGCAGTGGAAATCCAGCTTGAATGAATGTGAGAAGACTTCGCCGGTTGGAGAGACTAACACTATGCCTACTCTTCCAGTGTCGTTGCTAGGGGTGGCAGAACCATCAAAGTATAAAAGCCACGTCTCTTCTTTAATAACTAGGATATCTGGAAACTCACTGAGCACATCTTCATGTAACATTGTTGCATCCTCTCTGGAAAAAGCAATGAGAAAGTCTCAGAATCGCTTGTCCTTTGATTGCTTTAGGCGGTGTACACGCTATGTCAAATTCGACATTTGGAGTAGCCATTTTCTTGGTCTTCCTATCAAGGCTGGCTTTGATAGTAGAAACTTTATAGGGTCATCTTTGGAAACAAGCACGACACTGCTGGATAGTAAATAGTTCCTGAATTTCTGAATTGCATGCACTAATGCCAGACATGCTCTCTCAGCCTTTGGGTACCGGAGTTGAGCATCTCGCATTATACGACTGAAGTAGTAGATTGGTCGTTCGATGCCTTCGTCGTCTTCTTGAGCCAGGAGTGCTCCGATAGCGACATCACTAGAAGTTGTGTAAAGTATCGTGGTCGTCCTTGCACCGGCGACTTCATGACCCGAGTGATAACGGTATCTGTTGTATCTTCTGGAATGCTTCTTGCTGAGCGGTCGTCCATGTAAAACTCGCTCCTTTCCTCAGTAAGGGGGTGAACGAAGCAACGAGTTGAGCCAGTCCTGGAATGAAGCGTCGGATATAATTTACCTTGCCCATGAAACTCTGGAGTTCTTTCACTGTGCGTGGGGGAGGCATGGTAGTAATATCTTTCGTCTTGTCTGGATAGACTTTGATTCCTTTTGCCGTGCCTAGGAATCCTAGAAATTTCCCATAGGAGACACCAAATGCACACTTCAGAGGGTTCATCTTTAATTTGTATTCTCTGCATCTTTCAAAGACTTGTCTCATGACTTCGAAGTGAGATGCTCGAGTTTTCGATTTTACCACCACATCATCGACATAATCTTTCACTTGCTTGTGCATCATGTCGTGGAATATATCAGTCATGGCTCGTTGATAAGTAGCACCGGCATTCTTTAATCCGAAGGGCATCACAGTGTAGTGGAAATTCCCGATAGGAGTGCGGAATGCAGTCTTGTTAGTATCGTGTTCGTACATCTTGATCTGGTTGTATCCGCTGTAACCATCCATAAATGAGAACATACCGTGACCACTGGTTGCATCAACGAGCAAATCAATATTGGGTAAAGGAAAATCATCCTTCGGACAACATTTATTCAGATTCCTGAAATCAACACAACATCTGATTTGACCATTTTTCTTCTTGACAGGAACAACATTTTCCAGCCATGTTGGATGTTGAATAGGTTTGATGAACCCTGCTGTTAGTAGTTTCTGAATATCGACTTTGATTTGTTCTTCGACTTCGTGTCTGAACTGTCTCGGCGGTTGTTTGACAGCTTTGGAGCCAGGAGTAATGTGCAGATGATGAGTAACCAATTTGTCATCTAGACCTGGCATTTCTTCATACGTCCAGGCAAAGACATCTTGATATTCTTTTAATAGCTTTATCAGTTCCGTCCGTTCCTCTGATGACAGCGCTGAGCTGATCAGGATCGGCCTTGGATCATCCTCAGTCCCAATGTTGATTGTTTCGAGATCGTCAGTGGTAGAGTCGATCTTGTCTTGTAATTGTCATGGGCATCTTGAACCTCTTCCTCGAGTGAAGGTTCGTTCTGGCATGATTCTTCGGGGTGGGGAGACTTTTCATCGTTCTCCCCGATTAATTGCTAATATTCCCGTTGGCGATAAACGACCCTCCCCTACGCGTCGTGGCTGGTTATGAAGTTCGACCTTGGAGTTGAAACCTGGTCGTTACGGCGTTTTACCGTTGTGGCAGATGATCTGATCACCTTAGCATCTGAGGATGATGGCTTGTCAGCGACCTATTCAATATTCTTCCAACTTGGGAGTGGAGTGCTGTAAACCTTGCCTGGAGGCTCCGGGACGCTCTTTTGAGATTCAAGGAATTCAGCATCATAGACAGGAGCATAAGGAGATGATGAAGCCGGGATGCGAACAATCTTGTTGTTGAGTAGAGCCTTCATACATTGAAGGAACCACCTTGTTATCATGGAGCCATGGACGTCCAAGTATCATGTGATAATATGGCTCTTGTTCGATCACGTGGAACTTGACTTTTGATTGAATAGGCCACACCTTCAAATCTATGTATGCATATCCGTACGTATGGATCTGACTTCCTTCAAAGCCTTTCATTAGGATGGAGTGCTGGACCTGGCTGATTTGAGAGTCTTCTTAGTGACAATATTTGTAGAAGCGCCCGTGTCAATGAGGGCTCTCTTGAATTCATAGTCTCTGATGAAACCGGTCACGTACAGGGCTCGATTATGTCCTTCGTCTGTCATGCGTTCTTCTTCTCCGAAAGTGATGTTGTTGATCGAATGGCCAGACATCACAGGTGTTTCCTCAGCTGCTAGGCACGACGGAGTCAGGGGTATGTCTGACGATATATGGTTGAGTGCAGCAAATGTACTCGTTCGTTGATCCCTGGAGAAGTGTAGAAGCTCACATAAACCCTCGATCAGGTGTGCAACTTCTTGGTCTACCGGCTTTTCGTAAGTGGTGAAGCTGTTGGTTTGAGGGTTAACGTCAACGGTGTCAAGAGGCGGGAGCTCCACAACCTGAGCTCCTAAGATTCTTGTTAAGTCCACCATGCAGTTGAACAAATTATCGATTGCTCCCTTCAATCGATTTATGTTCCTTTCTAAGACCTCTTGCATTCGTGCCAGTTCGGCTGGTGACGGAATTTCTCCATCTAATGCATTGATAGATAAAAAAGGAGTAGTAAAGTACGGATGACGAATATTACCAGAATCATTCGGCTAAGCTGGAGAAGCATCGCCATTCGAGAGACCCTGATTGGAGTTTTGCGTAACTGAATTAGATCTGAGACCGACCATCCTTGTGAGAATTGAGATTGCAACCGAGAGAATGATCTCCTACTGTGGTTGCCAATCTGTAGATGGGGAAAAAAAATTCGCTGGTTTTTACGGAATTGAGGAGATGATCGCGCGGAGGAGACTCCTTGAACCGAGTAAAATGCTTAACCTCACACATATGCACTACAAGAAGGGAGAGCTTTGAATTCTAGAGATCAATCTGTAGTACTTCGGCCTAAACCAAGACATTGGCCGTTCCAGAGTAAATTCGGTCACAAGAGAGGATGGGTCGGTCTGTAGGAGGGAAGCTGAGAAATGTGAGATCAATGGTGATCGAAGATTGTAGGTGTGTTGTGTATTCTGAAAATAAGATAAGTTCCGAATGATTGAATTTGATCTGTTGAGAGTTGGATTGTTAATCTCGTGTTGTTCGTTTGACGTGAGATTATCCTTGTTTCAATCATGATTCGAGAGATTTATTTATATTCTTTGGAATTGAAAACACCATGATCTCATGAAGTGTGACGGTGATGGAATCAAAGAATGGGGAAGTGGAAATCGTGTTAAAACCAGTTGCTCAACGTCTTTGAGACTTGGTTGATTTTCCATCAACTACTTTGTTAACTCCTTCAACTGATTACACGACTTGCTCACATTCTCATCGTGTGTATGAACACACGTGCCGTAGACCGCCAGACCAAAACCCTAGTTAATATCCCCCCATGTAACACGATTGATGTCTCGTGTGATTGTGGAGTCTGCAAGGCAGACGTGTATTTAGTTTAGTCAGTTGCTGACTTCATGACTTCATGGGACGATGAGTCCTTGTTTTGTTGAGTCGAACGTGTTTTGAAAATGTTCTGAGGTTCGTGGATTGAACGTGTATGCTGAGACATAGGTATGCTGCGTGAATAAGCTAACATGATCAAATATTGCTCATTCGATGAATTGTTGAATACTGATAGTTGAACCAGTATTCCTTGGTTTGAGCAAATGTTGCTCATTCGATGAATTATTGGTAGCATGACCAAATAAGATACTAGAAATTAAACCGAGTATGATAAATAAAATGTTGATCATGGGATCAACGTAAAAATTATTAGCGTTTGAATCTGGAATTATGAACCTTGGACTCAAAACCCTAATTTGATCAATTGATGATTAACTGATGGTTTATTGAAAATTAACCACGGAGCGAAGGAGGGACCGGCTACATGGGATTATGGATCAACCATGTAGCGCCCAGATGCTCTCGTGAGCAAATATCAAGGTCTCCTCGAAGACCCGTTGATTTGATGAAAGGATGATTAAATCTTTGGTTTAATCATTTATTAAAATAATGCTCGTTCGAACCTTAGGTAATAAAACCTAATTAATTCTGAAGAGGTGAGGGACCGACCAAGGGGTCATGAAACCGGCCCTGGGTAGTCACGGGATCGAATATTGATCGTCTTATGAAGTTCCAAGTTGTTTGGAAGAGTTTTGGACCTAATACGTGCAATTGTGCAAATTAGGTCAAAATTGCCAAAATACATGGGACCGGCCTCTTGCAAGCCAAAGATCCAACCCTGGTCGGTCAAGGTAACATGCTCACGTCACCAAAGTGTTCGTATCTCAGTTATGAGAATTTTGATATTTTCTGGTGTGCATTTGAGCAACATTTTGAGAAAATATGAAGAAATCAGGGATTTTCGCTGAGACCGTGAAAACTTCATGAGATGAAGGAAAAAAATAAAATAATGAAGGAATCATAAAGTGTGGGACCGGCTATGGCCAAGGCATGGTCTGCCGGCCAAGGGGCCGGTCCCATGGTATTTTTCCTACTTTTATTATGTTTTCATGATTTTAGGGAAATATCATAAAACCAAGGAGTTTTGTTGAAATCAAGGAGTTTCCATGAGATAAGGAAAACATAAAAAATAATAATAATAAAATAAGAGACGTGTGGGACCGGCTTGGGCATGGATGGCCGGCTAGGGCCCGGTCCCGTGAGTTTTCCCTAATTTTATGTATTATTTCATGATTTGAAGGAATTTTCATAATTTGAAGGAAACATCATGAAATCAAGGAATTTCATGGGATTAAGGAAACATGAAAAATATAATAATAATAAAATAAGACGTGTGGGGCCAGCTAGGGCATGATCGGCCGGCTATGGCCCGGTCCCACGGGTTTCCCTAATTTTATATTATTTTTCATGGATCAAGGAAATATCATGAGATTAAGGAGTTTTCATGAAATTAGGGAAATAATAATAAAATATTGAGGATTCATGACGTGTGGGGCCAGGCCATGACTAGGGCATAGCCGGCCCACCTAGCAGATCGCGTGACACCTTTTCCAATTTTATATTATTTAATGATTTGAAGGAAACACCATGGCGAGGAGTTTCCTTAAAACAAAGGATATTTGTTCAAATGAAAGGATTTTCATGAGATCAAGGAAAATAATAAAAATATGATAAAATATAGAATTTGGGCGTGAATTTGGTCACGATGCATGACTGCCACATGGTGAGCCCGTCCCCTAGCGCCTTGATTAATATTTTATTATTTATTATTTTCTTCCTATTTTGCATAGGTTCATCGTCTCGTCGTATTCTGAAATACTCATTCGTGTGTTCAGGTGCTCGTTAGTGCATTATTGTTAAATACACTTGCACTGTTTTGATCGGGCTTACTCAAAGGTAGCTTAGATGCCCGTGTATTGAATATTTATTACTAACCCATGGAATTCTCACGGAAGAACCATAAATTGAAGTAACGAAATATTATGAAAATATTGAATATTTTCCAGGGATTCAGCTAATGAATCTATTGATTTTGAGAATAATTAATTATTGACTCTATACTAGTACGATCGTCTAGGAGCATTAATTATTCAGGAATCTAGTGTTATGAGCTTGTTGAAGCGTCATATTTCTTTCATATAGTTAGGGAAAACATTGTTACATCCTGAAGACGTTATTGCTCTATACTAGCAAGCAAGATGTCTAGGAGCCGTCTAATCTTTCGATTATATGTAGAAGTAGTTACTGAAATTGATCAGTATTCATGAGATATGCCGTTGCCTCAGCTGAGAGACTACATATCCATATATACTCTGAGAGACAATATTCTCAGTCAGAGATTCTTGTGGCATGAGCTTTCATGCTTTCGATAAGAGACATGAGCCTCAATATTCGTCGATTCTTTGGATCGGAATACTTATAATTATGGGTTTACGATTTTAGCCTTTGTCGAAAATCCACCATCTACAAACATGCATCTTGCGTGATCTAATATAGACATAGACTGTCAAGAAGACAACAACCACAAGGTGTACACTTGGTATATAGAAAAGGTATCGAATCTGAATCTAACTATAGGGATCAACCCAAGTGCTTTGATTAACGTACAAGTGCAATTAATTTATTATAATTAAAACAATAATTATAATGCGGAAAGTAAAGTAAAAGCGCGCAATAAGATTTTGTTAACGAGGAAACTGTAAATGCAGAAAACCTCGGGACCTAGTCCAGTTCTGAATACTCTCAGAATTAAGCCGCTATATAAAGAATACTACCATCTTCGTATAGTTGAGACTAAGTAAACTAACCCTATTTACTTAGTTCCTTCAGTATCTCTGTGCCTACAACCAATCTAGCCAACGCACGTGAATCCTAAAATAGAGTCCACTATCTTAAGTTGATTTACATGCTTGTGAAGACTTCAAGCACTCAACTCCTTTGGATCGTATTCCGAAACAGTAAAGGACTAATCCGTATTCTTAAATCTTGCTCATCTCATGGAGCCAACCATAGACATGCCCTCGAAAGGGTGAATTTGGACCAGGGTTAAATATGAAGTGATCTTTTTACCCATCGTCACAAGATCCCCATCTACGACGACTTACTAGTGGCAACTTCCTAGTCGCTTGTTGGGAGACTCGGGTCAATCATGTTAGCTTTGGCCTAGGCAGCGACTAGGAAGCTGCCACTAGTAAGTCGTGGTAGATGGGGATCTTGTGACGATGGGTAAAAGATCACTTCATATTTAACCCTGGTCCAAATTCACCCTTTCGAGGGCATGTCTATGGTTTCCTAGTCGCTGCTTATGCCTCTTTATTATTGCTATTTACTCACTAGATGACGGCTAATTGTCCTTTATTTGGATAAAGCTTGCGACATTCTCGCAAGTATTCAAAATTAAATCTCGCAACACTCTAAATCTCGCTAGGTCTTCACATCTTTCGTGTTGAGGCTGTCGTCATCCAGTTACGTCATTTTATTACCAATGCGATATCTTCGCGAGTGTGTTGTTCAAGGATTTCTGAGGATATTAATGTTGCGATATTAAGATCCTATATCTTGCCTCTTCTCATGTCTTCTCTGCGAAGGAGAGAATGTCATGAACTGAGCTCTTTCAAAATGCGCGAACATTGTTCATTTTCCCTATTCTTCTGTATTGACATGATACGTACTTTTACGAGAATTTATTACGTATCTCTTCTTCCATCCATTTCTTGACACGTCTTTTTCATGACGTATTTCTCAACCGTTCATGTCTACTCTTCGCATTAAATGTGTTTACCTTTTAGAAATTCTTCTCTCTATATATATTTTCTCATTCTTCTCTTCTTCTTTTTACTTTCCTTCTTATTTTTAACTTTTCTTCACGTTTCTCTAGTAACTTAAAGCCTGGCTATTTGTATATCTTCTTCTTTCTACTTCTTTTGATCTTCAGTTTTTCTTCATTCTCATCTGAAAATTCCTCCCGGTTGTCGTAAATATGAAACTTCTCACGGAAAGAGTTGAGGAAAGATTTCGAAGAGAAAGGTTTCATATTAACCACCATTCCAAATCAGAATCTAAATCCATTCTCTCTCTGCAAATTGTTTTCGATCATCATTGTAGTGATAAGGAAATCATAGTTTCACTTAGTTGATTCTCGGCCTTCCCATTCCTCTCTATGATCTAACCTTCCCTTATTTTTGAAATTCTTGCTCATGAAATTCTTGCGAGCCATCATCAATTGAGTGGGGATTGTATTAGCTTAATGCTTAGATTTGCCAACCGCATGATCTTTGGTAAAGGGTCTCTTACCCAAAGAAGTTAGGGATCCGAATATGATTTAGAAATGCTGTTGAAAAATACACCGTGGAGAGTTTCTTTGAGAATTATGAAGTAATAAACATGAAAAATGATAAAACTTGTTGGGGTGCTCGCTTGAAGAGGAAGAAAATGTTGTCGGCCCGATAGAATACTCATGCGGGACATTGATTGGCATTACGGCAAGAATAATATTCTCGTCACTCTAAAGGCACGACAAATTGTGCGTCTTTCCTTTGGTTTTGAAGGGACCTTATATTTCAAGTCAAATGTTCTTCTGCGAATCTCGCCACTTTACCAGCCAGGTATTCAATTGGCCAGAAAGTGAAAGAGGTATTTCTTGAGTCTTGTTCACTTCATAATCTTTCATTTATTGTTACTTTCATTCTCTAACTCTTGTGAAAATTTTAGATTAACAAGTGAGATTGAGCTATAAGAGAGGAACCCAGGAAGGCTAGCACTTTATACGCTCTGCGCTCCATCCGGATGAAGTAAAAACATCTTTATATTTTTAACAATATTGTTGCCTCTGTTTCTTATCTTCATGTGTGTGCGAAGGTGGTGTTTGGGCTTGTTGAAGAAGAAAGAGAACTAAAAAGTTTGAAGACCAAAGGCAAAGGTAAAGGTTCTCTTCGCAAGGAGAAATCTGCTGCTCCACCTTGAAAGCGAAAAGTTCATTCTCCTTCTCCTTCAAATCTGGGCACGGCGAAAGTTCGATGATGATGATACGATGATGTTGATACTCCTTAGCAAGAATATTTTCACTGAATCTTCTATGGCACAAGCTATCTAGCGTCTTCTCGACTCCATGCAAGGGATTGGGGACGATCGTCTCTCTAGTACATGCAAAGCTCTTGCGAGTATCTGCGATGCTCTTTACTAGGGGTGATGATTCTCTTAGGAGTCTCGGATCGGTGACTCCCGACTTTACGAACTCACTTGGTGTCTTGGTATTCCTTCGTTTCTATATTCCTTCATAATTATGATTTAAAATTATACTATATCTTAACAATTTCCTTCGCGGCCAGGAGAGCTTCCTTCGTTGTTGCCTCGGATCTTGAGAAAGGCGTGGGATTATTGAAAGAAGAATCTTCGACTTCGCAAGAGAAATGAAGAACTAGAAATTTAAAATTGCTACTCTTGCGAAAGAATAAACAATTAGAAAGCTGATTCTTCCACTCGAGAGGAAAGGACAAGATATCTAGTCTTCGGAGTGCCAATCGGCAACTTTATGGTATGAAACTTTTCTCTTTTCCTTTATTTTGTTTTTCATTATCTTCCCTCATCGATTTACCATTTTCGCAGGACGTCTATAACCTTCCCGATTTGACCATTCTCCTTCGCTCATTCCCTGACTCTATGGATAATAACACTCTTCTTGAACACCTCAATAATTCTTTGAATAGTTTTTCAAATGACAAGATTAAATCTCTTCCCATAAATGAACTCCAATCCAAATTTCGCCTCTTAGAAATTGACCATAGATCGATTTAGGCTTAGCCAACCAATTTAAAAACGTTTCTATCTTAATTCTAAAGAGAAATTATTGCTTTAAGAATCAAGATCGGTAATCTCATAGATGATAAAGATCGCATCGCTAGACAAGGTGCTCAAAAGCGTTAGCGAAAATTCCAAAAGACTCTTCTTGAGGTTCAAATTGAGCGAGATGAATCTAGCAGCGAAAATCTTTGTTCTTAGCGAAAGAGAATCAAATTCACTCCTTCTTCTCATAAATAATGATGATGAATTTGCAGGCATGAAAGTACGGATGACGCCATAAATAACTTAGGTGTTAACGTTAGTCTTAGCTGAGCATACGGCTAGGTTAGGGATATGATTTACGTGAGGAGAAGGTTGTTAATTGTTCTTCTTTATTTAAGCTGTTTGTCTTTCATAAAATTGTCATCAATTTGTTGATTCATTGTCACATGTTAGCGGGGAATTTGAAGAGATTTCTCAAAAGGATTGAAGAACTTGAAGAGAAGGAGCGGCTCGCAAAGAATCTTTCTTCTCGGGATGATAAATATTCTCATTTGAAGAGCCAACTAAAGATTCTTTTGTTGAGAATTTTAAGAATGATGCTACTCTTTTGAGAATCGGACTATTAAGACGGTGCTGCGGCGACAACAATATCCCTTATTACGCATATCCTTGCCTCCTAGAAGAAATCCCTAAGAATGTGCCTCCTACGGATATCTCTGACGGTGATGCTTTAGTGAAGAAGAGAATCGATGGAGATGAAGAAGAAGGATTTGATGAAGATGATGAAGAAGAATCAAACAAGAAATAGTTCTGTTTCCTTCTTTCTCTTTTGTAATATTTGTACATTCATTCTTTTAATCTCCTATCTTTGTAATCTTTTGCCGCGAATTTCTTGAATCTTCAAATACAAGTTCTACCTTTGTTGTTCATTTTTGCACATGTTAAAGAGGCAATTCTTTTTTGCAATATAGTGAATCAATATATTATCAACCTTTCATGTTATGAGTGCGTAAATATATCATATGGAGACAAATAACATGTTCTTATTCTATTCATTCCCATACTTGCCTCTGTTATTTGTATTCAAATGAAATATTAAGCAAGTTACTTTTGAATGAAACATGTATTCATGCCTCGAGTCCTTTATTCTTCTTTTTGAATTTTTTTAAGTAGGTATTTTCTTTTTCTCTTATGTGGTCTTATTTTGCCTTCTAGTTAAAGGTCTTATTGTGCCACCTCTTGTCATTGTGACAAAATGCGGGGCGTCTTTGCACTTGCATGCAAAAACCCATTGATCTTGCCTTATCTCTCTTTGAAATTTTTGTTGCGATAATATGTGATCCTAAAAATTCTTGCGAAAATAAAGCCCCATGACATTGTCGTCTTGCGCGAAATCGCGGGACGTCCTTACACTTTCATGTCTTGACCCCGTGATCTCGTCTTATCTTTCTCTTTTGTATTGTGCCTCTTAAGGATTGTCGCACAAATATGACAAGCCTAAATTTCTTTGCAAAAATAAAGCCTCATGACATTTGCATCTTAAGACACTTATCATCTCCCTAATGGAGGGTGCCTCCTTATCTTCCCCACGGTTGCCCCTTGAGGGCGTGCCTCTACCATACAAGGTTGGCTCCTTCCATCCGGTCTTAACAACAACCGGTTGTTTTGTGACCTCTTATCCCTTTTGCGTATAGGGCTTATAGTTCTGAGACCGCACCTAAGTGGAGTTTTCTTCGGGTAAAGAGTGCGGCATAAGACAAGACTTGCCAAGAATGGTGAGACACTTCAAGCGTCTCGGGCACTCTTGGCTCAACCGTGTACCTCGGCGCCTTGATCGGATGCGACTCCTTAGAAAAGACCCTCGGTCGTCCCAACCTAAGTCATAAGCTTGGGTTGAAAATCAGAGTACCTCTCTGGATGGGCTTTATTGACCCCCAAATCTCCATGACTCGGGTTCCGGGCGGTGTAACCTTTTATTTGAGCCCTGACAAGGTACCCCCTTGATGCAATGTTTTAAAACCCGGACCGGACCGGCGGTTCAAGCAGGAAACCGGTGAACCAGTAGAAAAAACGGGCTGGTTCACCCTGACCCACTAATATGCAAAAAAACCGAGAGAACCCGGTCGAATCGTCAGGTCCAAGTCGAGCCGTCCAGGCCAGTTTGGTTTCATCCAGTTCGCCAGATTACTAACTCTATCGGTTTTTTTTTTAAAATTTTTTTCTATCTTCTTTTCTCTTTCTCTGAGAAACTCAACAGTGGGGAGGTTTTAATTTTCAAATTGAGAAATTAATGATCATCGATTTCCAATAGAGAAGTTATGTGTGTGCTTGTTTTCAAAGCATCTTTAGTGGATACTCATATAAGAAGATCAACTATGAAGTAGATCAAGAGATTGAAGACTCTTAACCTAAACCTAGATGAAGGAAACCCAAAACCTAAAATCGTTGCAGTGATTGATTTTAATTTGTAAGGTATGTGTGTTTATAGTTTATGCATTTGATTTTACTTTCGTTTTTGAATTTTTTTTGTCCTTATTTTCATTATAAATCCTATTTTGCAAAACAGTAGAAGCATCACATTGAGTACTGAATAGTGAATACCAATAACATGTGATTGTGATTAGTGTACAATTATTTAGTTTATACCATTTGATTATGTCAAATCCATTGTTTGTATTGGATGTTTCAGTTTGCTCTGCTAATTTTGTTTTCTTTCTCACTTAATTTTAGTTGTAGTTATTTTGATTAAACCACATATAGTTAATCTGTATTGATTCTTATGTCAAATCCAGTGTTTATATTGTATGTTTCAGTTTGTCTACTGTAATTGTGTTTTATTTCTCATTTAATTTTGATTGTAGTTGTTTCTTTAAACCACATAGTTAATCATATTCCGAGTATTTAAATGGCATCATCGATTCGCAACCACCGGATGGTACACCGATGATCGTCAGAAACGGAGAGGAGAAGAGGAAACAGACTTTGTCTTGGGAGTATGCACTGGAAGAGAAGGATCCAGCGACCAAGAAAAAGTCTATAACCTGTTTGCTTTGTGGGAAAAAGATGACAGGTGGAGGAATTAATAGGCTTAAACAACATCTTGCCGGGAAAAGAGGGGAAGTTGCGCCATGTAAAAGAGTTGGTCAAGATGTTCGACATAAAATGCAGGAGTTGTTAGATGAAACATCTACAAAGAAGACAAAGAGAAAGTGAGCCTGACAATGAGCTTGGTGTAGAAGATGATATTGAAGTTCAGGAAATTGAAGAAGTTCCAATGACGGCGCGAACCTCTGTACCCACAAATGCAAACGAAATGGAGGTAAGAAGGCATCGGTCCATGTGGGAGCAAGCCAACCAAGAATGGGGATAGATTCATATTTTGCGCTCGAACTACTCCACGGTTCTCAACCATCTATAAAAAAGTGCGCTTGCGAGCAAAAAGTAAAGCAACAAGTGGATTTAGCTATTGCTACTTGGATGTATGATGCTTGCATCCCATTTAATGCTATAAACTCGTACTATTTTCAACCTATGCTAGACGCAGGTGGCTGCAATTGGTCCTGGATATAAGGCCCCCACGTATAATGACATTCGCACTCATTTATTAAGAGCTACCAGTGAAGTGCAATTGTTTGTGGAAAGTTTTCGGAAATTTTGGGCGGATCTGGTTGCACAATTATGGTGATGGTTGGAAAGATACAAGTAACCGCACTCTAATAAACTTTTTAGTCGATTGTCCAAAGGGAACAGGTTTTCTTAAAGTCGGTGGATGCCTGCGAGATAGTAAGACGGGGTAAAACCTTTTCAATTTGCTTAAAGAAGTTGTTGAAATCGTTGGTGACAAGCATGTTGTTCAAGTGGTAGCTGATAATGCATCAAATTATGCACTTCTTGGAAAATTATTACAAGAAGAGTTCCCTAATATGTCTTGGTCACCTTGCGCAGCGCTCACTCTATCAATTTGATTTTAAAAGATTTTGGAGAACTAGATCATATTAAAGAAGTCGTGAAGAAAGCATCATGGAGGTAACAAGGTACATTTACAATCATACTTTTGTTTTAACTATATTACGACAAAGACACGTTTGGATTTAAATTATACGACACGGCTTCCCTCGATTTGTCACAAATTTTATTGCATTGCAAAGCATTCTCTCTCATAAGCATCACTAGGCGGTAGTTACATGTGAAAAATTTGTTGAATCTAATTACACGAGACAAGCTACCGCAAGATTTTGTAAACTTATAATGGATGTGGAGTTTTGGAATACTTGCATAACCATTGTTAAACTTAGTGATCCTCTTGTTCGTGTGTTAAGGTTGGTTGATTCGAGAAGATAGGCTCTGCAATGGGTACTTATATGATAGAATTATCAAGGCAAAGAACGCTTTGTCATGAAAATGTTCCTCGAAATAGAAGGGAATATGAACCGTACAAGAATATTATCAACGATAGGTTGCATAAGCACTTGACGCAAAAAATTCATATCATGGGATATTGGTTAAATCTGCTCTCGGTATAGTGAGGACATGTCTAAGGACCGAGAGTTCGGTCATTGTCTTAGATGTTATTGAAGATGTCGCGAGGATATAATCAAGCATTGCAGAATAAATTGATGACTGAAAAAGCAGTTTTCCGGGATGCAAAAAGGTGAATTTGGTCGGAGACTTGCAATTAACCAACGTAAATCGATGGCTCCAGTAAATATCTTATGACATGGACACTAAGCTGATTTTTTTTTAATTATTAGTTCACCACTCAATTTTACACTTTTCCTTGAGAATGTATTAGATGAATGGTGGAGGAACTTTGGTCACGTGCTACTCCAAACCTCCGAAATTGGCGATTCGGATTCTTAGTCAAACTTGTAGTTCGTCTGGGTGTGAGAGGAGCGGAGCGTATTTGAACGCGTACATTCCAAAAAAGAAACAGAGCTAGGAGCATCAACGACTAAATGATTTGGTGTATGTTCACTACAACCTTCGTTTAAAGAATAGGTATATACGGACATATTTCTAAAATCGAAAACTTATTTACTAGATCCTTTACATTATGCTAAATATTGTCTTTACATTCGGGACTAGGACCAAGAAAACAATATATGATCCTATTGATTGATGCACTTGATCGACGGAAGATTTGGTAGTAGATGATGAGCGACCAAATTGATATAGATGAACTTGAAGATATAGTCACGATTTAACAATTCCAATATTTGAAAATCAAACTCGGGGATATCATGATATATCACAAGCAAGAGAAGGTATTCAAATGAAAATTTTTAGTGTTTTACAATTACTTGAATTTGAATTATGTTGTATTTTCTTGAATTTATTGTTTGTCATTTAGCGAGATGAAGATGACGAAGTGGCGAGGTGATTGGAATGAGTTTGATATGCATTTTAGAATTAATTTTCGGACCATGTTCCAAATGATGCTTATCGCCAACATTTCAATCTAAACAATCTTCCTTGATAATAGGAGTTAAAGTAGAACTAAGAATTAAGCTGCAGCGATTACCTTGCTTGGTTACTTCTTAAGCCTTTTTACATTTGTGGATAATTTTGATGTTTCAAACTTGATGATTATTCTCTCATTTAAAATGCTTGAACTAAGTACTTATTAATTTTCTTAGAAAAATATTTGTGGAATTGATTGTGGATTATCTATTGAGAAGTCGATACTTTCGGATATTTTATTAGCCATATATATATTGACAGTGACCCCTTTGGTTAAACCGGTGGGTGAACCAGTTGAATGTGACCGGTGATTTTACTGGGTTGATGGCGATCCCGGGTATTAAAACATTGCTTCAATGCGCACTTTAGGTCTTACATTTGCCTCTTGAGAAATTTTGATTTCGAGAACTAGGGTGTACGCCATAGAAAGTTCGCCCCTATCTGATTGTTTTGTTTCTTCTTCTGCATATCTGCTCTTTTGCAATTTCGCAATCTCATCTTTGTCATTCATAAAAGATATTTCCTTCTTCTGCATATCAGCTCTTTTGTAATTTCGCAATCTCATCTTTGTCATATATATATTATATTAAAACAAATCAACCATACATTTTTCTTTCTCCTCCCAATTTTTACTTTGGCAGTCAACAAATACATTCACTCTTTAAGTCTCTTACTTATGCTACTTTCTGCCTCTGCATTTTTGAATTTTTCTGTTATTTTCTTGTCTTTTGCGAAACTTTATCGGCTTCTTATCTTCAACATGCATTGGCTTTGGCCGTTTTCTTATTCTCTGTATTCTATTGCATCTATCATCAATCTTTCACTTTTTTTTTTTCTTTGATGTTATGTTTCCAATTTTCTTCTTGCGAAGCTCTTTCTTCGCAAGATTCTATATCAATTTCATAACACTTCGTTCCTTATCCAATCTCCTTTTATTATGCCAATACCCCATCAGGATGAGGGAATTTGATACATTGATGGAAAGTCGATGCTACACCTAGAATCTCATGTAACCAAGGTCGCCCAATCAATGCGTTGTATGGTGATTCCACATCGACTACATGATGAGTGCCAAATATTGCATATTTCTACATCTATTTATTGGCATTTAACTCATCTTTTATACTCAGAAATCAGAATATTATCCCAGATTACGTATTTTCTTTGTTTTCAAGAATAAATATTTTACTAATTAATTTTGTGTTTTAGGTAGTGAATAAAGTTCGAGAGAAATGGAGGAGCCAAAAGAAGGGAAAAGTGGAGGCAAGCATCTATGGAGCATAAAGCCAAAGCCCGCGCGCGCCATCGGTTGCAACCCAACCCACAAGACATGGGCTTGAGCTAGCCCGACCGGATCGAACCCGATTCATTCGTAGTGAATTTCATCCATCCTCATCCAACGCTCGCTCCATCCTTCTCATCGAATTCTTTGCTCCATTCGGCTCACCCAAAACCGCACATCACCACTGGCCTGGTTGAGATCTCCATCCCTATCATCATCGGTCGCTCACCCATCGCATCGACCCTTCGCTACACCGCTTCACACCATAGCCATCAAACCCTTCACCCATCGACCAACACCTCATTTCTCATTTCATTTCTCTTTCTTCTCCCTCACCCGACCAAACTCGGAGAACCCTTACCTCCCCTTCTTCTCCCAGGCCAGGACCGAGTTGCGAGCCATCTCCATCCCCCCTTTGAGCCATCAGCCACCAGGTTGCACCTTGCCGATCCTAGTGTTATTTATCTCTTGTAGCTTCTCTAACCTAGAGAAGGTGAGTGAGAGATGGTGAAAACTAGGGTTTGTCAACAACCCCGCATGGCGTACCGGAGTAAATTCACGGAGGATAGAGGTTTGGGTGTTTGTCAGTTTGTTTTTGGTGATTTGTGAGATATAAATTGATGTTTTGATGTAAGAAAAACACGGCATGTTTTAGGGTTTGAGTTTTACAATTTTAATTTAAATTTGTTTTTATCTCAGCATAATGTTCTAAGCAAATTAAACTAGGGTGTAAATGAAACCCTTTGATTTAATATGAAGCAAGTAGATTATCAAGTTGTTCTTAGTGTGTATATTGTTTAGGAAAATAGTGACTTATTGAACTAAATTTTTGTGATCAGTGCTTTGTAAGAAGACCGGTGATACTAGGGAAGGTAGGGAGATTTAATTCACCAATTATCCCAATTAAGGTCTTCAAGGAAGGCGGTAGAACAAAGTGAAAATTTGCATTGCTTAGATATAAGATCGAGGAAGGTGGATTTGATCACCCTAGTACCTCTCACCATCTGACGTACAACACCTCTTAATTATTAGTGCTGGTTTAGAGTCACAACAACAACTTCTCCGTGATTTAGAGCACAAAATCAACCGTATTTGTGTTGCATCATCACAGGAAATCGAGTTAGTAGGCCATTAGTTCACCCTTGCACACCACTTCTGTGGGATGGAGCACATGCTTGCCCTTGCCTCCAATAGGCTGTGCACTTACGATTATACGTAGGAAGACACCTTTAGCTCTATTAAGTTTTTGGTGGTATTGGCAGGAAGCTGATAGTGTTTTTGCATTGTTCATTAGATTACTTCATGATTTCATTCATCCTTGTATATTTGCGTAAAACCTCCCTTGTTTACCATGTTGTTGTTAGTGTAACTTAGTTTTTCAACCCACTGCAACCTATTTCTGCTCGCATTGTTATGTTTAGCACTTTATTAGAGTAACTTGTGTTAGTTTCTTGTGCTTGAATTTTCTATTGCACCTTGCATCGGTTAATGCATAGATTAACATATCATCTTAGTGCTTCTTGTGTATTGCTTAGTTATTAACCATTTGTGCATTCACCGTAATATAATCATCTTATCATTAAATTTGCACTTAGAGTGTTATCTTGATTGACATAAATGTGAGTTGAGCATTGGCATTATTGGCTAAAGTTTTCGCAACTTTTTAACTGGTTACTGCCACAGAGCAGAGATAACCAAAGCGATAGTTAATCTTCATCTTTTGCCAAAATCCTTGTTTTGTACCTCTAGTATCCCGATCCTTTAAACTTGTTAGGTAGTATTATCTTGCTTTAAAGCGTCACGAGTTTTGTGAACTTGCTCCTACGAGTCCACAGGTACTTGTGGAGAGTACATTGTACAATACAAGAAGACAAAGCGAGGAAACGAGACCCTTTTGTGGAGTGCCTAAACCCGGTTAACCTTTGGTGGTATCATCCCTTATCCTTCTACGTGTGGTGTTTATTGTTTGATAACCTGAATGCATGATAGTCTGCTCCCTTTCCAGCCCCGAGAAGGCTATAGTTTGAGCTTAGCTTGTGTTGTCAACCCCAGGCATAACATATTTTGCATAACTGCTTTACCTTGGCTGATTGCAAGCCTTGCCTCGAAACACAAGTAACCATCGACTCCAGACCCCTAACATTTGTAAGTATTGGCTAGCCAGGTAACAAGTCTAACGATCAACTGACACCCACGAGCCACATGAGCCAACGCTCCCCTGTGTAACTGTTGAGCCAACTTGTGACACCTGCGCATGTTCTTTTGAATCGTGTATGACCACTGATGCATCATTGAAAGTGTCTTTGAACATCATTGTGTAAATACATGAAACCTGTTGACTCTTGTCACCCATTTGCTCATCTGTGCATCTGTGCATTGGCTAAACTTGTCAGCTTTGCTAAGCCATCACCTTACTGCTAATATTTGCATACTTTGTGCTTGATCTCTAACAAGCGAGGTCAAGCCCGGCCCAGTTGACATCATACACATGTTAGCTTCATTTTATGCAATCTGTGTGTGATCTTGTGACATGTGATTGAGTTGTTGAGTAGAAGGATTTGTGATTAGCATTTAGCACCATTGATTTTCAGACACACTACCCAGCACATGCTTCGCGTTGAGTGATCACAACCCTTCAGCTTTGTGCACTCCATTCTGTTTTCACTCTCCTTGTTCACCTCTGTGTGGTGACCTGCACTTAGTTCTATGTTTGTGTTGTGCATGAACTTGCCAAACAAAAGGTAGCCAAAATCTCAGCAGCAAGTACAAGCACCCTTGTGTGTTTAAGTTTAGAAATCGGTATAATCTCGTGATTTTTGTCTTTGATGTGTGTTGTGATTCATTTAATCTGCACAACTTGCTAAATTTGTTTGAATTTGTACTAGACTTGTGCAACTGCCAACCTAAGCTTAACAGTGAAGCTCTTGCTCAAGCCCAGACCTGCACAAGTTAAACAAGAATTTTGTCATGATAAGACAAAGCCCACCCACTAGGCTGCAAACCTTTGGGCTATCAGGTTTTAAAGAAGTTCTTTGGGCCGTGCAACCAATCGAGCCCACATCATCGGGCTAGAACCCTGTGTTGGGCCTTACTGACATCAAAAGCCATCTTTTGGCTTGAGTCTTGTATTAGTGGGTCGTTTTGAGTTTTGCTTTTGTGTTGAACTTGATTGTATGATAACATGCTAGATGCGCTAGCTAGGCTATGATTGTGTCTTTTAGAGAGACCAAACAAATCGACTAGTTAGAATCCGCCCAGACGAAATCGTTAGCATGCCCGGTTCCTCAGCGAAAACCCAAGCCCGGACCTATCTGAAAACGGAAACTTATGGTGATGAACTTAACTTGACCCGTAGTCTCAAGGACTACATGTACCTGACTAGGGCAAGCCAGCCCTCTTGCATCATTACGCGGCCCAGGTGTATCGGTTTGAGGCTGACAAGCACCATTCACATGCTACCCGTTGTTGATGGTGGATTTTCGTTTAAGGTTAAATTTGTAAAAAACCATAAAAATCATGCGCTGACATCTTGTAAAAGATAAATCCATTTATAAGTGTTGGATACTCCCTCACTTGATTCACAGAATGGAACTTGTAGCATGATTGATCTGTGAATTTCACATATCGACCTTGTATTTCTGTACTCATTATCGGTGTGGCATGATGGCTGAGTGTACTCATATATAGTAACACGAACTCAAACACTATAGTAAACCGTATACGGAAATAAAATGCAGTGATTGCAGTGTGTTATACTGGCAGGATTGAGCCTCTCGGTGTGTTATGGCGATTGAGCATAGGACTTGGCTATCAGTCTCAGGATATGATACGTCGCGAGTCATCCCAACTCAGTAAGCATGATTGGATGACCCCGAGATCCATTCCATCACCCCCAAGAAGGTATGGAATACCTGGCCGACCCGCATAGTGCGGCCCATCGGCCATAAGCTTACTTAAAAGCCGTTCATACCAAGCATTATGACGGAAAACCTAAATTAGGGTTTCGCTTGACATAATACATATGTTGCAAAGAAAGTAGTCTCAACCATCCATCTTGGCGGTATAGATGGAGGTGTCTGAATGTAGATTCAAAGGGCGAGAGCATGTCGGCCACGTCGCAGTAGAGTCAACCTACACACTTGACCGATCGGTCGAGACCAACCATGTTTGGCGCGTGACAAAATCGTCACCCAAACAAGAGGTGGCGCAGCTTTGGAAGCCAAAATTAAGGGTTTCCAAGCCATCACGGCGCGTCCATCTTCTCGCGTGCGAATGGAGGGTCCTGGATTAGATTAAACGAGGTCCCGGTCATACCTGAGCATGATCACGGTAGGCCCCATTTATCTCCCTCATCTGCGGTCGGCCAAGGCATATCATGCCGGCTAATCTGGCAGCCATCCCAAACATCGTAGTTACGCTTCCCATTGCAAATTGATCTCGACCTTCAACAGGATGATTTGAATGAAGGCTTAGATCCACGTTTTCATGGGATAGTAAGGTATAGGCGTGAACACCAGCCTACCACCTTCTTCAGGTGATCCCCAAGTCGGCCAATATGCGTCTTGAAGCGCGTGCCCAAACTAGGGATCTCGCGCGGTTTCCCAACTCCTTTGCGGCAAGTTTACGCACCAAACCCGATCTCAACCACTCCTCTTTGTCGGTCAAATTGAGTGGCCTGAATCGCACCTTCTTGGGAAAGTGAGACATGGACGTGTACACCATGCCATCTACATGCCTGTCCAGTCGGTCCTCTCCAAAGCCCTTCCCATGCTTGGTTTTAGAGCCAAGTTGAAGAGTCATGTTGCGCTCCTCTTCAAAAACCTAATTTCATTAACGGTGCTTGAGATGAGTGTGTGAGCATCATCTCGTCAGTTTGACTTCTGACTTGGTTATCTGACAACAGTCGGGAGTTATTTAGTTAGTGAGCGTCATTACCCATCACTTTACCCGCCCGCGATTGCATAAAATACACACGATACTTCACAAGTATCGACTTTACGATCTTGTGATTATTGATTGACATTACATGCTATCTTTCGTGGATCACGATCCGCGCATTCGGACATCAATCATGTCAAGCCCAGGGGATACATCTTTGGTGTCCAAGTGCGGCGGTTTACGGCGTGCAGCAGCGTGTAAATCCACAAGAACGTGTTAGGAAGTCATGGACGGTTAGAGATGAGCGGGGAGAAGTGGGCAAGGCGGTGGCGCACAGCTCCCCTACTCATCCGTCACTCCACTTCCCACGAGGCGTGAATGAGGCTCGATGACTTGTATAAATGGTTCTAGCCACTATTTCAAACAACAACACAAGTTCAGGCAGAGGAAAAACCAAGTGTTAATACAAATCGTATTCCAAACACCAAGGCACCTTTGCATCAACATAAGCCTGCTCATCTTCGTTACAAGTCATAAGCGAAACCAACACCTTCCAATCTCAACACCTTCTTGCTTCCCTCCAAAGATCAGCCCATCTCCTTACTTTGTGGCCGAAACAAGTGCAGGCAGCCATTTTTCTTGGTTTAGGCCGGACTTGCCTGCATTGATCTCTCGAATCTACAAGCACTCACGCTGTGAGTGCATTTGTTTTAAAGGTTTTAAATTCATTCCTCATCCACACCCCAAATTAAAGGTCTGCCGAGGAGTAGTTTTCACCCATAAACAATTAGCGCCACGGTGGGAGGTTGATCTCTCGGTTGTAAGTCCAATCTCTTCAATACCGTTCAATCAATTCGAGATGGTTGGTCTTAGGAATGGAATTCGGCAGTCTCAAATCACGGTGGCTCCTCCATGGGAGATACCCCCTCCAACGGTGTCAGAAGCGGCATACTTTCGAGAAGACTTCTGACATTAAAAGCGAGCTAGCAGTGCAGGAGATTCACACGAAGAACATGGGTGATCAAAGAAGCGTGCTTGCGTACTTGATCTTCTCATCAAGATGGCGTCGGAAATAAGCATTCGGGGATTAAGGACTAATTCCCCTCGGATCACGAGTTTACTACAAACCGAGAGACTAGTGGATCGGAAGCGGCATCTACAGTAGAAAGCTTTGTGTGAACTCTTGCACCTCTCGAGAATCAAGGCCGAGGCGTTCTTGCAATTAATAAAAAATAGCTCGGATGCACACGACTCCTTCTCGTCAGTCCTAGGCATTTGCGTCGAGAAATATACGTAAACAATGTCACATTTACGGAAGAACGACATGATGGCGGGCGAGGTCACTGGCAAGACTACATGTTCTGGCGCATCAAGGGCTCGAGTTCGGGGAGAGCCCTCGTCGACACGAGAGCATCTTGAAACGTAATCACTCTCAAGACTCTCGGGGGCAGCCAAGGTTAACCATACAAGATCGTCAATGACTACCACGATGGCGGACAGAAGGAAACCAAACCAGCATACGGGTATGTCCCAGTCTTGAATTTATCGGTAGGACTGTGGGTCAAAAGCAAGATTTGAAGTCATAGAAAGGGAATGGGACTACCATATGATACTAGGAGACCATGGCTTCATGACAACAAAGGTCATTCCCTCGACGTATCACTAGTGCACGAAGACCATGCTAGGCGAGAAAGTCGTCCGCATTCCGCGTCATTGTCTCGTATGCGCCAATATGCGGAGTAAGTGTCGAGCCAAAGGTACCACCGGGGAGGATCGAGACAAGGTCACCATGCACCCCACTACCGTGGGCCTGATCAGAGAGGACTTACACCATTTGGAGGGCCAAACACTCGTCACAGTTGCGTTACTGCAGGCGTCCCCGTCTCTGCTCAGGTGAAACTCAACTCATACTCCCACCAAAGGACGCACTTTCAGTGAAACGTGATCGGAAGGAGAGCAATATGGCGCAGCTGTTGCAGTCGCGAGGCGGAACCCGACCTCTGTTGAAGCAGAATGAAGAAACTGAGCGAGGGCCAGACGGCCCTGCCAGCGGTGATGCTGCGAAATGAAAACTCCCAGTAGGTCTCTAATCAGTTCGACTCTATCCACAGGGAACGTGCGAGTCTTGTTGACTACTCAAAGTACCAAGATGTAGCCGCTGGACATGCGAAATGCAGTGCGGATGAAAATTGATGCCTTGTCTAATTCCATTGCCATGCACGGATCCAAGCCAATCAAGCAATCTCAGAGGCAATTCGGACATGATGAGGACCAAATCAAGAGCAGAAATTGTTGCTAGGCTCTTTGGCTTCATCAGGCCTATTCATCATCGACACGGATTTAGCCAATGTGGTCAAATAGTAAAGAAGAAAAGCAGACAGAGATCGGTCTTGCGTAGATTTGAGACTTGAACAAGTGCTGCCCCAAAGGCGACTTTCCTCTACCTAACATCGACATGTTAGTGGGCGCGCAGACGGACACGGCATGTTCTCCTTCATGGATGGATTATCATGGATACAATGAGATAAGGATGTATGAGCACGATGCGAGTAAAATGACTTTAGGAACGTCTTGGCAATTTTTTATTACTCATTTAGTTGCCCATTCGGTTTAAAGAATGCCACGCCCGACATATCGGCGATGCTATGGCGGAAATCTTCACGACATGATGCATAAACAAGTAGAAGACTATGTGGATGATATTGTGGTCAAATCAGCTCGAAGCGGAACCACCAAATGTCTTTAGGCAAGTGTTTTGAAGGTGTCGAGAATACAAGTTGAAGATGAATCCTTTGAAATGTTCTTTCGGTGTCTCTTGGGTAAATTTAAGGATTTAGGTGTGCTTGAAGGAATAAAAGATGGGCAGGTAAAACTAAATTATCCTCATGATAGCCTCCTCGGCAAGTGATATCGTGAGTCGTTCAAAGGCTAAAGCAGTCCTGTCGTCTTACGTCAAATATTTGAGAGGTATAGAATACCAAGTTAGATAAGATCCTTTGAATCTTTGGTGTCTCTCCAGTGAAATTTCTAGGATTGTTGTTCATGAAAGATCAGGTGGGCAAATCAGCCTCTCAGGCCTATCCTCATCTGTGTCTGCGAAGCTAATGAAGGGCTCCCGAGGTTTCATGGGCAAGGTGAACTACATTCGACGTTTCATACAGTTTGTGACTTGCCGCTGCGTTTTTAACTACTACGAAGAAAGAGCAGACTTCATTTGGGCGCGCCTGGCTTGAAGCTTTTGAAGATCCATGAAATACTGTCATCTCGGCCATTATCACGTAATCATTGAGAATAGTTGTAATCTCTCTGCATGGCCAGTGACTTGCCAATGAGGCTCTGTGAAGGCGATAGAGGCCAGGCATACATCCTCACTGCTATTTGAATATTGGTGGCGGAACTGAATACTGAGCCGGAAAAGCGTGTGGCCTTAGTCCATTTCATTAAGTTTGGCGTTGCCTGTAATCGCGAGGTGATACCATTGTCTAAATCCTAAGTCATAAAGATTTTTACTTTCCAGCCACTGGTCTGGCGGAAAAACGAATGATAAGCTTTATCGAATATCAGGCCTGGACATGTCTTGTGTCGCGCGTCTGTTATATCACAAATTCAGCGATTCTGGAACTTTTCGCAGCATTTTCTGGAGAAAGCCCTCTGAACTGTGAAAGACCTCTTTGGAAATTTCGAGATGTCTGTTTTGATGTGTCACTGTGTACAGTGGCTGCCTACAAGCGGTAATATGGAGGAGCATGTGTGGTGTTAGTCTCTCAGCCTTTGGAGGAAGTATTTTCCCATTCCTTAATTAAACTTGAATGTCTAAATGACTTCATTGAGAATAAAAGCTTTCATTATAGGGCTTTGACTAGCCTAACCAAGCAAGTCCATCTGGAGATAAAGTGACTCCCAAACTCTTGTCAAATAGGATGGGCAGGTGTACGCATTGGAAAAGAGAGCTTAACTATTACATCTTTGGGGTGAAATAAGTTGTGGAAATATTTAAGCCCAACCATGTCCATGTTAGTGCAGCAGGCAGCTCAATAAACATCTGGGTTATGTGGCAGCATTTGGCTTGTTTGAGTCGGGAAGAGGCAGAAGAAGCTGCAATGATCAAAAAAGGAGAATGTAGAGTCAACCTGGGAATCATAGTACCTGAGTTGCCCAAATTTTGATTGTGAGAACTCCCAGATCATTACAGGGCATCAACAACCCACTCTCTCAAGGAAAATCGGTCTAACCTGCTAGGGGCATATGCACGTAAGCACCTGTGGTGTTTCTGTCGAAACCGGATGGTTCTCTTGGCAAAGATGTCTTATGGAGATAGCCAGATCGCTTCATGGCTAAATATGTTGATAAAATACTTGAACCAATCTTGGTAGTAGCAGCTTTCTGCGGCTGCTCCAGGGCGTGCAGGCTGTGCGGCAGGAGATGGAGACTCGGTCGAGCTGCGAAGTCACTGCTCCAGCTCCCATGCCTTCCATGATCGGAAGTTTTAGTGTAGACCACACATTTTGAGGGTAGCTGAGGCCATATCAACTATCTTCGTGATGGGCCAAACTTCGCCTGATCAAGAGATGCCATCCTGAATGAAGCAAAAATCCAGCAGTTGTCACAGAAGGGATCTGTCTCACTTGAGAGTTTCCCAGATAAAATGCTATTGAATGCAGCAGGTTAGAAATTTAATCATTTTGAAGAAGAAGCTTCGAGGGAACATCAAGGAAAGTATCATCGGATATGCAGGAAATATTTCAAGAATGGCCTCAGAGGATGGCCGCTTGTTTATTGCCAGTTGTGATGTGGATACCTTGTTCCACGCCTTCCACACATATAAATGGCGATCCCATTGTATTCTCAATTTAGAGAGCTAGACATAAATGGGAAAATCAACCTCCCTCCTGTAAGCTGACAAATTACCCTTCCTATGTAAATACCACTGCGATGGGTAAGTAATCCCGGCTGCGAGGAACTGGGAGCAACCATTCGGCTTTCGTTAAAGAACGCATCGTTTAATCGTTTACGGTATGCACAAGCATGTATGCGGAAATAGCAACGCTCCATAAGCCCGACAAAAGCAGTGAGAGTTACTTCGGTATGGCATTAAGCGAGTTTTCATCACCATCCTCTTTATCACCGGGAAAATGGGCCAGTGCAGAAAGTGCCAGCAAGGCAGTAATCAGGATCATCGGTAAAGCTATGTGAAAATAAAGAGAGTGGCATGACCATTGCTGGCATGGCGCGCTGTAGCTGCTATTCTTGCTGGCTCCATTTAGAGGTCTCCATATTCCTTGTTCCCGGAGCGTGATAGCAATTATACCGTGAAGTAAAAATCCCATCGGCCCCAGGATGGCGATGATGGGATTCTGTTGGGGCGAGGACCAAGCCTCTTTAACTCTCGGGCAAGCGGAGTTAGACACTCTGCGTTCTGGGGAAGAGAAGCAAAAGCGAAAAGGAAGAGCGTCTGCAGGATATAAGATACAGAACTTCCAGGGCATATAACAGAAACCTTGACTGTATTTTTCAAAAGTGGGAGATTTGGTCACAAGCAAACTAATATATCAATGGGCAATATGCAAGAATTCTCTACAAAATGGAAGGTCCTGCACGGTCACAGGCTCCAATCGAGGTTGCCAGTCATTAGGTGGACGGAGGCGGTGCAGGCAGTCATGATAGTGGCTCAGGCACTTCCATCTCTTTTTGAAACCTGGCTATCATTGTGTGTCTCTTTGAGCATTTATCTTCATTGCATATTTGAATCATCAATTTATATTCAGAGATGCCATTGCTTCTGTTTGCACCAATCACTTCAATGTGATTTATTTTGCAGGCATTCAAAACTCTTGACATATCATTAACAATAAGTACGGTTTTATGAAGCGATGCAGAAATTACTAGTTCATATGACATAAATGTCGATCCTGCGTATTGTCTTTATGTTCTTTTTCTTAAATCTGCCATTGCTCTGCATTATAGGTTACTTTGCATATGAAGCCTTTATCCTCTTCCCAAATAACTTTGGCATGACTGACATTTTGCGGATACGACTCGATATTGTCGGTAATGCTCCCAAAATGACTGCATCAACCATTGTACGTTAGACCATGGATTCACGGTAGATACCGCAATCTCCGCGCCGAGAGCCCGATTGTGCGTCAGTTAAGTACTCTCATCTACAGCAATCGCGGAAAAGCCGATTTCTGATAATGAAAGCGGAAGAGCGATGCGTAGGACTACGTTTTTGGTTGCGATGTGTGCGTCGCTATCTGATTTGTGTGCCAAGCACAAACTCCTTATGTAAGATCCACAGGCATCTCTCCATTAAAGCTGGAGGATAAACATTTCATCTTGGTTATCAATAGAAAGACATGCATTTGGATGTCTAGATGAGATACCCAGTCGCTTGTCT
Organism: Papaver armeniacum; assembly: GCA_023531295.1. Lineage (NCBI taxonomy): Eukaryota > Viridiplantae > Streptophyta > Magnoliopsida > Ranunculales > Papaveraceae > Papaver > Papaver armeniacum. Next base: position 153,410 of record JAJJWW010016755.1, read on the forward strand.
TGAGTTCACATAGGTAGATATGTTTGAATTTATGGAAGGAAGATGGCTGGTTAAGTCATCATCATAGATCGCCGTGACACACCATGTTTGTCGGTAGGGTATCTCTCTGAAATGAAGGGATTATTACTTGATCATTGTAGCCAGACATGATATGGTTGAAAGGAAAAGCAGATATAATGGTGTGATCTTGTATTTCGGAAGAAACTACTGACGAGGATTGATCATGAAGGCTAGAATGAGTGTTGCACTACTGTGGAAGATCTGTAGATGTATGCGATCCTGTATTTATTAGGCATGATGAGAAGCAGTTTCTGCCTGAACTCTTTATTAAATGGTAAAATAGTTGAAAACCTGCACCTGTGCTGTCTTTTTGAGAAAACACTTTACATAATTAAACTTGATATGCGAGGATTCAACTTGCGACCAGTGGAAGGCTTTCCTTGAACCTGATAGGGAATGAGAAAAGAAGCGTTTGGATAAAGCAATTGACCGGCGGGTCTTCACTTCCTTGAGGATCGTAAAGAAAGAATCTATATTCATTCAGACACACACAAAGAGAAGGTAGGTTCATCTCAGCTGAGTCTTTGCGGTATGGAGGATTACTTGCAGCCAAGTCCCTCTGAGTGAACTTCTTTGTTATCCTTCGTTTGTATGTGCCACCTGTCTCATCTCCTACCTGTGACCGTTATACGCCTGTTTATCTTTATGAGCATAAGGACAATGTTGATAGTGGATTTTTAGTTTGAGTTAAGTTATCAAACAAGGAAAAGTGCAATAGCTTTGACATCTTTAGCAAAGATAAGGCCATTAATAAGTGTTGGATATGCACTCCTTGTTCACAGAATAGACATGTGGCAACAATCCCGTGCAGCCAGATATATGAGTATAGGGTTGGAGCATTGTGTGGCAATCCGTCCTGTAGATTTCCTAATGACCTTCTAATATTTCATTATACATTATCGGTGTGGCAGTTAGTGTCTATGCTATGAGTAACTTTTGAACCTCCCAAAGCATACTATAAATGAAACCATGTCTGAAATATACAAAGGAAGCTGACTCAATTGTGTTATATACCTAATAGATTGGGCCCTACTGGGGTGTGTTATACTACTTGGAATTGAAGCCATCCAGATTGGCCAGTATCTACAGTCAGGATATGATCATAGTCATCCCGACTCCCATGCTTCTCGTTGGATGACCCGGAATCAGTCCATCACTCCCAAGAGAAGGTATGGAATGTCAGCTGTCAGGAATAATCACGGAACACTTCTGGTGGCCCATTGGCCTGGCTTACAAAGCGTTAAGCCACCCCACAACCAGCAGGCGGAAAGCCTGAGGTCAGGGTTTGCGGCATATTCTTGCATGTCTGAGTGACCTATTCTCTGTCAATATTACATGGTATGGGTAGGGTGTGAATCTTCAGATTCAAAGAAGGCCATAACTGCATGTCCCAGCCACGATCACCGCTGAGCCCCGCTGCCAGCTCAATCGATTAAGACCTGTAATGTTTATTAGCTGACAAATAATCCTTCCCAAACCAGAAAGCCTTGCGGCTTTGGAAACTAATTGGTTTTTGCACAGGCATCACAACGTCCGTCTTCTCGCGGCCTTGAATGGAAGGTCAATTAGATTAAGTAGGATTCGGTCATGCTGACATGACCTGTTATTGGACCGTCATTCCTGTGTCAAGTAAAGGCATATCATGCAGCTAATCAAGCGCCGCTCAACTTCAGCGTGATCACCTCCCAAAACCCATGGCCAGTCTACGACACTCTCTTCCACGTGGGACGATTTGAATTAGCTCGGATCACGTTTCACTTCAGGATATTACGGGTATGGGTGTGATTACATCATCCCTTTGCGCAGCACAGGCAGCTATATTTGCAGACGACCGATTGGTCGTCTTATGGAACGCGTCTTTGAAAGTAACGTCGCGGCCCTTGCGACACCTGGTTTTGTAGCAAATGCGATCACCGACCTGGAGATTTCTCACGGATGAATTGGTAACGGATCTTCACTGCACGCGGAAGGTAATAGAAAGGGTATAGCGTATACTGCCATCATGTCTGTGGTTAGGCTTAAGTTATATCCATGCTTGGTTTAAATGGCGTGAAAAGTGATGCTGCGGCACATCTTAAACCTATCATCCATGATGCAGCAGAGATGAGTGTCTCGAACCCGTCTCAGTCAGTCAACTTCATAAAGCTTGGTTGCTCCCATCACAGTGAAGTTAATTAGTTGTCTCAAGTCATTGTCCTTTACCACCATGATATTTGATGCCATAAAATACTACTATTCTTCTGAAGTAATAAACTGCAATAACGCGATTATTCGAGTCAATAATACATACCTATCTTTAAACAGATCACGATGTCCCTTATGTGAACTTTATCAATCATGTCTTTATCTTTTGAGATACATGCGAGGTATTAGTGCAGCAGTTCTGTCAGCTGTAGCACTCACATCACAAGAAACGTGTTGAAGTGCATGGGCGGTTAGAGATGAGCAGGGAAAGTGGCGGCGAGGCTGGTGCGTGTATGCCAGCATGACTCACGCCTGCATCATCCCCCACCCCTATCTGCAGCCTCCCACGAGAGGCATGAATAAGACTCAACCAGCTTGTATAAATAGGTTCTAAAGCCTATTTTCCAGCAACTGAGAGAAAAAATAACGAAACTTACTACAAGAGCACCTTTACGCGATAAATTAAACATTCACTTTCATTGCTGCAAGTCACTTAAACGTAATCCTGCCTTGTGTGAATGCTGCTCTCTTTATACTAACTTCCTCCTAAGATCCTTGTCTCATACCCAATAAAACCGTCTGGGGTGACCTGTTTCTTCAGTTTTAGACGGACTTTACACCTGAATTGATCTCACTGAATCTCAAGCACACCTCATATGGCAGTCATTTGTTTAAGGTTAAAATTCATTCCCTCATCCACTATGTTACCAAGTCCACAGCAGAGATAGTTTTCACTACTCATGATTGTTAGGAGCTTGTGCATCTAAAGGTTTAGTTATCCTTCTTTGTGATTTTGAAGAGGTGGAGAGAGAAGTGTGCTTGTAGCACAACGGCTCAGAAACTTTATAGTTCTCCTTCAAGCAACATTTTTGGCGGAAGGTTGGAGGTTGTGCTATTTATTAAAACGTCTGCTACCTCCAGGTTTCACTAAGTAGTTCTTGACTTTTATGGTTTAGCTCTCTTCATTAAAGCGAGTGCAGTGGTTGCGATCTCTGTTGCTTCATGAAGTTACGAAAAGTATGGAACACAAGTTACAGTCGCATCCATGTTGGAATCATTCCATTGATATATAGTCACGAGTTGTTGTTGTGACATTGAGATCATAGCAGTCAGGCTTGAACTCGGGCCTTTTCATAATGTTAGGATGTTGTTACTATTGTTCCCATCTTTGAATCAGAAGGGTATTTGCTCTGGAAAACGAAGAAATATTTTATGTAAAAAACATCTATTCTTTTTGCCTAACGATACTTTCTGTGTTGATGTTGTTTGTACAGAAATTATATACATATACAAGAGGACTTTGAAAATTCTTTGAACTGAATGATATGTTGTGCTCGTGTTCGCAATGCTTCAGGATCGCCTGAAGAGAGAAACATGTTCTCGAGCATTGCTTGTTCTAAATGCTAAAGGTAGATATTGGAAAGTGTAACCTTTTGTCGGGAAAGGGAATCGCTGTGTGTGTCTGAGAAGGATATAGGTTGGTAATGACAGTGGATGAAGGGGTCTTGTCTTTTCCCACGATCCTCCCAAGCGATTCTGAGTGTAGAGTGATGAAAGCTGGGCCAGTTTCTTTCTCCATGATTGTCACATGTGTATGAACTTCTCATCTCTTACATGGATTAGGTGACTTCGGGGATCGGCGTCTGAAGATGTTTCTTTAAAAGCTTTCCTTTCTCCTGATTTTCTCACATTTATCATGTAAGAGTGTGAGATAATTACGCAATTCCATACAGTGGGTATATCTTTGATTCTTGGCAGAGTCTCTTTTCTTCATGGGAGTCACCTATAGTGGCGATTTTCTCTGAAACAGAGACTGACCAAGATAGGATTGTTGATGAGCGCCGGTGCCATTCTTTAGGGGTGATCAGCCCGGGCTTTTGATGTTTTGAGTAAGTATTGTGAGGTTACGCAGTGGAATTAAGCGGTGCCATTAGGCGACTGCGATATTAGTGTCGGTGTTAGACCTGTGATTGGTATAAACAGGACCTATAGGCCGTACATCTTTGGCGAGAGGTGGATTACAAGCGAAGAATGATCTTGCGTGGTATTATCGGCAGATGGGGAAAACGATTCTTTGGTTTGCAAGGAATTGAGAGACAAGTGCGAGAGGAAGCTCCCTTGAGCAGAAATCAGCCTTGTATTCTCACATAGATACCTTTGAAGGGAGTGCTTTAGATCGAATCAATCTGTGGGACTAAAGCCTAAACCAGACAATGGCGTTTCCACATGCGTCGATTCAGTCCCAGAGAAGAGGATGGTGGAAACCACTTGTAGGAAGGAAGAAGATTTGAGGAAATGTGTTAGAGATCAATGGTAATCAAAATTGTAGATGTGTTGTGTGTAAGTGAAAATAGATAAGTTCTGATTGATTGAATTTTGCTCTGTGGGGAAGTAATTGCTCAGACGTCGAGTTCTTAATCTCTTCCATTTGTGCGGTATGCCTAATCATGATTCGAACATTATATGCCAAAGAATTGTAGACACAAGTGATCGTAAGTGTGACACTTGTTGGAGTCAAAGAATGAAAGTGGGAATAGAAGTATTCTGAAACACGATTGCTCATAGTGCGGAGACAGTTGATTTACTACTACCTGACTGCTGCTCTCCCTCTATTTTATGCAGCTTACTCATTTTCTGCTGCCTTTATGGGCAGTGCGTAGAATACGAATATAAAAGAGCCCTAGATAATGCCCCCCAAGTATGACCCTGGTTGATATCTCATTGATTTTGAATTAGTGAGTTATTTTAAGCATTAGACGATGAGTGTTTGTATGCGTTAGGTTGAACATGATTTTGTATGTTCTAAGTTGAAGCGTGTCTGTTGAGATAGAGGTACTATTGTGAATAAATGTTAATAGTTGGTGAACATCTTCATTAATTGTTGTTAGATTGTTGTGAAGTGTTGATAGTTACAGGCAGATATTCTGATGAGAAAATTTTGCTAGTTTTGATGAATTAATTTAAAAATCTTTGGCAAGCCCCAGGCCAAGTATAATAATTCAAAGTGTTGATTAAAGGGATCGGCATAGAGTATGTCTTAGTCTCCAGGTATAGGCTGTGGATTCAAAGAGCCTAATTCCTGATCGAATTCAACGTCTGATTGATGATTGTGAAAATCTTCTGGGTGAATGAGGAACTGGCTACTGTCGGATGATGGGTGAGCCTGTAGCCGAGATGCTGGTGAGAAAATGCCAAGTGCGGGAGCTTGTTGAAAGGATGATTAAATGCTGGTTTAATCATTTATTAAAATAGTGTTAGTACGAGCCTGGTGATAAACCCTAGTACTTAATGAGGAGTGAGGCAGACCAGAGAAGTCATGGAGCCAAACTGTGGTTAGTCATGGATCGTGACGATCATTGATGAAGTCAGATGTTTGGAAAGATGCAGACACCTGTCTCTAAGAACAAATTAGCGTCGTGTAAATATATTAGGACATGACTTGCAAGCAAAAAGACGCTCCTGATCGTCAGGTAAGTATTCCCCATATCACCCGGCGGTATTGGTATCTCAATCACGAGAGTTGTTGATATTTTAAATCGGCGTTTAGGCAACATTACGTGAAAATACTATGAAGAAATCGAGTTTTCACCAGCGAAATTTGCGTAAGATGAAATATAACAAATAAAAGGAACCATGACTAGCCAGAATGGCGCAGCCCGTAAGCTAAACCGATCGGGCCTAATGCTTAGGTCCCATGACACCTACGGTATATATTCTTCATGATTGCAAAAATACGTGAAATAGGACTATTTAAATTGAAGGGATTTCATGAGATGAAAGAAACTTGATATGCTCTAATATTAAATATGAGGCATATAGGATACGGCCATAGATTGAGGCATGGTCCCCCACAGTAAATGATGTTTGGTCCGTCATTTCAGAAAGCACTTAATTTTATCTTTTTTTCTAGTGTTCTTAGAAGAAATATCATGAAATTGAGGAAATTTAATAGGTTGTGAAGGAAATAAGTAATAATAAAAGCAAATAAAGACACTCAAGAGTGTAGGACCCGGACTAGCCTGAGCACATTCTTGGCATTGTGAACGATCTCATGGCCTTTTCCTAATTATAATACTTGCATTCTTCTTCATTCATTTCTACCAGATCTCTCGTTGATGATGCTCTTACATAAAAAACAAACGATTCTTTGGATAGTTTTCAAATAACAAATTAAATATCTCAGCACAATGTAAACTGTCGGTTACGACTTAGAAGACTTACGATCGATCAAAACCGCTTGTGACCAGCAAGCGATACGTATCTTAGTTCTAAAGAAGAATTATGTTACTAGGAAGAAAATTGAAATGTCATGGGGCAATAAGATACAACATTCATAGGCAGGGTGCTCAGCATTCAGGGAAAAATTAAAGGCATATTGCTCTTACAGGATTCAGGATTAGACAGGATAGATCCCAAGTAGTCAAAATGCTGTGTCTGGCGAGAAGTCAAATTCGTTCCTTC
>JAJJWW010016756.1:0-107838 GCA_023531295.1 Papaver armeniacum
CTTGTCCATAAAGGGTTTAAGGCCATAAGGCCAATGCCGATCATTTTCATGCGTCTCGGCTTTACCTTTATGTAAAGGAGTTATAAATGAATTCCTAGCTAAATTCGAAACAACCGTCACATTACCGTGTCTTGTCAGGGCATGCAGCCTTAGACTTTAAGCGTAGGCACTTAAGCCTTATGAATTTCCCCACGTTATAAGCTTAACATCTCTTTTATAACTTGATAGGAAGTATGACATCCACTTCGCGGCATGCCTTTAAGCCTCATCAAGTCGCTGCAATCATCTCTTGCGTCGAGCTACCAAGCTTAGATGATATGAGGGCCAACGTCTTGGACGACAATCTTTTGCCAACTCATTGCGGCTGCCCTAAATGCCCTTCCCTACTCTAAAAGGGATCAAAAGCAGAACCGTAAGTTCATCCTTGAAGGACGGAAACTTAAACCAAATCGTTTGCAAATTTGTGGCCTAACAAAAGCAGTAATGACTTTGATCCGTATAGGCCATTCCGCCAAGATGCATAATGATTATGCATCATCGGGTCATGTGGTAGCATAGTGATGTCAACGCATCAAATACCCTCTTCGAAGACTCTGTGACTATAAATGAGCCTTAGGCATCATTTATAACCTTGACTAAGCTATGAAGCTTACTTGGTACATAGTCCGCATATGCACCTTCAACCAACTGCCGCTTCCCTATGTCTTAATGGAATTTCTACAAGTATGAAAAGGGGAGCATATTGACATGCTTCACTATTCTTAGGTACCATAATTTTCTGAATGGCCGAAGCAATGATTGCAGGAGTCTCCGACCACATTGCACAATGATTGTGCACCACTGCGAGTCAAAATCTGCACAATGATTGTGCACCACTTGATACAATGCATTGCACAATGATTACACACAACGATTGCATTACAATGATTATAGCACCACCCGGTCTTCTAAGCTGTTTATTTATTTGCACAATGATTTATTTGTAGATAAAGCCCCAAGCTGGCTTAATGCATCATGATGATCGCTTGTTGACCCCTTGGCCAAATGCAAACATAATGCGCCATTTTGTTGTTCCCAAGAAATCCCCAGATACCGTAGTCCGAATGATAACAATGAGTTAATCCCTACCCGAGTGACCACGGGTTGGCGTGTTTTCATTGACTATAGGAAATTTAACAAGGTCACTAGGAAGGACCACTTTCCCCTTCCTTCATCGACCGGATGCTAGAGAGATTAGTGGACATAGTCATTCTTGCTTTTTAGATGGCTACTCCGGCTATTATCGAGATCGTCATTGCCCCAGAAGACTGTGGAGAAAACCACTTTACCTGTCCCTTTGGTACCTTTGCATATAGACGCATGCCTTTCGGGATACGTAACGCCCCTGCAACTTTCGGCGTTGCATGATGAGCATATTTTGAGATATGGTAGAGCGGTTCTTGGAGGTCTTTATGGATGATTTTTCGGTGTTTGGTTGTCTTTCGATGAATGCTTGCATCATTTGTCATTAGTGTTGACTAGGTGTAAGGAAAAGAATCTAGTGCTTAATTGGGAGAAATGTCATTTCATGGTTCGATCAGGAATTATTTTAGGGCATATCGTATCTTATAAGGGTATAGAGGTAGATAAAGCCAAAGTTGACCTTATTAAGACTTTACAGTCCCAAAACCGTAAAAGATATTAGGTCATTCTTAGGGCATGCAGGTTTTTATCGTCGATTCATTAAGGATTTTAGCTTGATTTCTAAACCTCTTTGCAATTTGCTTGCAAAAGATATTAAGTTTGTCTTTGATGATGCTTGTTTAGAGGCTTTTGAGAAGCTTAAGACTTTACTCACTATCGCCCCATAGTCCAGTGCACCTAACCGGAACCTACCCTTTGAGATCATGTGTGATGCTTCGATTATGCTATTGGTGTTGTGCTAGGTCAGCGAGAAAACAAATTACTTCATGTGATTTACTATGCTAGCAAAACTCTGAATGATGCCCAATTAAACTATACCACTACAGAGAAGGAACTGTTAGCCATTGTGTTTGCCTTAGACAAATTTAGACCCTATCTCTTAGGTTCTAAGATCGTAATCTATACTGATCATGCTGCTTTGAAATACCTTTTGTCTAAGAAGGATACCAAACCTAGATTGATTAGATGGATCCTTTTATTACAAGAATTTTGTCCAGACATTAGAGACAAAAGGGTGCGAGAAAATGTAGTAGCAAGACCACTTGTCTAGGCTAGTTGTTTATTCCCCTAATGATTCCCTTCATATAAGGGATAGCTTTCCTGATGAACAATTGTTCTCTGTTTCCCAATCACCTTGGTATGCAAATATAGTGAATTATCTTGTTCTCGGTCGAATGCCCCAACATTGGGGTAAACAAGATCGTTCTAGGTTTTTAGCCGAGGTTAAGCACTTCTTTTGGGATGATCCTTATTTGTTTAAGTATTGTCCGGACAGATTATTAGGAGATGTATACCCGAGAGTGACCACCCAAGATTATATCCTTTTGTCATGATCATGCTTGTGGGGGTCACTTTAGTGCTAAGAAGACTATTGCTAAGATATTGCAAAGGTGGGATTCTACTTGGCCTTCGTTGTTTAAAGACTCCCAAAGTTACCGTGTTACTTGTGAACGTTGCAGAAAATTAGGAACCATTTCCGTAGGAACATGATGCCCTTGAACCCTATTTTAATCGTTGAGGTCTTTGATGTGTAGGGTATTGACTTTATGGGTCCGTTTCCTAATTCCTTTGGTAACCTATACATCCTTGTCGCCGTAGACTATGTCTCTAAGTGGATTGAGGCGGTTGCGTGTAAAACCAATGACCATAGGGTTGTAATTGAGTTCTTGAAAATAATATACTTACACGTTTTGGTACACCGCGAGCTATAATTAGTGATGGAGGGTCGCACTTTTGTAATGGACCTTTTAGGCTTCTGATGAAGAAATATGGTATTACACATAAGGTAGCTACCCCATATCATCCATGAGACTAGTGGTCGGGCAGAGGTTTCTAATAGGGAGATAAAACGTATATTAGAGAAGACAGTTAATCCTAATCGGAAAGACTGGTCGTCTAGGCTTACTGATGCCTTATGGGCTTACCGTACTGCGTTTAAAACCCCTATTGGAATGTCGCCTTATCGGCTTGTTTATGGCAAGGCTTGTCATTTACCTGTTTAGTTAGAACATAGAGCTTATTGGGCTCTTAAGAAGCTAAATTTTTCACTTGACAAGGCAGGAGCCCATAGGAAACTCCAGCTCAATGAGTTGGACGAGATTCGTATAGATGCTTACGATAGTGCGAAGGAGTATAAGAACAAAATGAAACTTGTGCATGATAGAAATATTTCACGGAAGTCATTTTCTCCAGGTCAAAAAGTTCTTCTGTATGATACCCGCTGCATCTTTTCCTGGGAAGTTACGTTCTCGGTGGACGGGTCCTTTTATTGTTCGCACTGTCTTTCCTCATGGAGCTGTTGAGATCGAAACACCGGACGGTAGTAGTTCTTCGAAGGTTAACGGCCAGAGATTGAAACCATTTTTAGAGCCCTTCTCTACAGGTGATGTTGAGGAGGTCCCTACGGAGGACCCCGTTTACCCTTGATTGACCATCGAGGCGATTGTATGTTGTATATTAGTTTTTGATTTCTCTCTTCACCTGTACTATCTTTCCGACTTCTCTCTTTATCGATTCCTCATGTTACTTTACTTTTTGGTATTGCTCTTTTCATTAGAAACATTGAGGACAATGTTAGATTTAAGTTTGGGGGTGGGGAAGAAACTTCTTGTTAGTTTTTAGTTGCAATAAATAAACTCGAGCCTAGAAATTTAAGTTTATTAAGGTCGGCACTAACCAATCTAAGTGGATGGAAGCATTTTGGTTGTAGGAGTTGAGGAACCAATCGATTAGATGGAAACATCTAAAGAGTCTATTCATAAAAGCACGAGCTCGGGTGTTAGAAAAAGAAAACATGGTAGTTTCGCCATATCCTCGTGATGGAAACATCGAAAGAATCCCGATCACTTCTTTTATTTTTCTCTTTACCATTGCTAGGGTGAAATAGAGTGACTGAGATACCCAAAAAAAAAAAATTTGAAAAAAAAAAAAATTGACCATATCACTAGACCAACCGGAATAAATACAATAAAGTCGATCACTGGTACCCTTGTATATGCCAATTTGAGTTGACCTAGAGTTAGGATTATCGACCACTTTGGTTCCCTTGTATATGCGGTGTGTTGATATTAGTCCGCACCAATATCTCAGTCCATTAGGATAGGTTCACCTTAGTCAACATCATCCACGTTTTCTACTTCCATCTTCTTAATCTATCCATGTGATTGGTTGACTCGGTTTATGATGTCCAAACTATCCGAGTAGAGCTCTGTCACTTTATATGAATTTTAGTATGCTTGAGTGCAAACTCGTGTATAGCAATTGAATTTCGCATCGTGGTACTTCCTCCCGTAGTCAATAAGTATGCCAACCAAGGAGATTCTTTAGTGCCTTCCAAGGTTCTCGCGTAGATAGCTAGGGTCGGAGTAAAGGTTTTGTGGGTACACTGTAAACCCTCCGGAGACAACACTCCGCCACTAGGGCCACCTAGGGGTTCAAATGATTTTTATTTTCTAGAATAAATTTGCTCGAGGACTAGCAAATAATAAGTTTGGGGGTATTTGATATACGCATTTATGTGTCTAATTTGTCCTCAATGTTTCGTATTGTTAGTACTCGTTTTTGTCCTTATTATGGTGTTTTGTGCGTTTGTAGGTATTTTTTGGAAATAAAGATTGTTGGAAAATTCGGCTCGAAAAATTGCTCGGAAAACCCCCGGAGGACATTTGCTATCCGGACTCCCACTTTGGATAAGGGGTAACCCAATTACTAAGGGGCACCCAACTGATATTCGCACCCCCAGTTGTTGGATAAGGGCTGACCTTCTTCTCCATTTCAAATTCTGGAATTTGGCGGGAAATGTTTGTTCTTCACTAGCAGAGTCTTGGATCGATTTTTGGGCGTGATAGAAGGAGACTAAATCGCTGAAACTTCATGGTTCGACTTGTTAGAACATCACAGGCATGGTATGGTCGATAGTCTCGGTTAGAATTGGCTGCATCGTGTGATTGAAGTTTACAGAGCAACACGTACACGTACACAGGTTGCATGAGTTTTGGAGTTTTTGAACGTGTTCTGTGCATGTTTGTTGACTCGAGCAACAACCAGGAGCGTGTAAGAGATAAATAAGGATAGCTTTCTTCTGGCAGATGCGTGCAGAGATTAAAAAGGGAAATTATTCCCGTATTGTGCAAAAAAATAAAAGAGAAGATTTGGAGCGTTATGAGGGGAGATTTGGTCGTTTGTCAAGTATAAAAAGGGTGCCTGAGGTCAGAGAAAATAGACGGAGGGATTGGGAGCAGTTTAGAACGTCACAGAGTCGAGAAAATCAAGCTGCAGAGAATCGCCATTTTTCTTCTTTGTGAAGAACACCAAGAACAAAAGACCACCGAGAGGCAATCGTTCTTCTACAAAGGTCAACGACACTTAGGCGAGGGTCGTAATACGGAAGGCAGACTTAAAAGAAAAGTAACAGTTTTTATCATTCTTTGTAACAGTGGTTGCAACACTTATAATCGTTGCAAACACCTGACTTTCATCATTTTCTCCATTTCATCATTTGTACACCTCCTTTGAGCAATAAAAATGATTTTTGAGCGTGTTTCCAACATGATGAGCGGCTAATTCTCCCACAACCAAGGCAATGAGGAAGCTATTTACGCATGAATAATTGGTAACTATTTTATTTTCTCTAATTTATAATTAATAATTCACTCAATCACTGCTTTTGCGAGAGTTTTAATTGTTTGCAAAAATTCTTTTCATTAGTTGTGATTCAATTAGATAGGTTATGCTTGTATTAAGATAATCTATGCTTAGGGGATACAATTAATTTTTGAGAATTTGTCTGATTATTTGTGAATTAAGAAACAAGGGATTTAAAAGATAATTAGAGTTTTGGGTTATTTACCGTTATTCATTCATGTGTAATATTGGAATCAGTGTCTTGGTTATTTTCTCATAACTTGAATCAATTTTGTGTTAAGTTTTCTTTATTATTAATTTTTATAAGTCTAAAATCTTTTGCTTTCACAAGTCTCAACGAACCTTTTTACTACAACATTATTGAGTCACATCATTACACACAAATGAAATGTACCCTCATTTAGGTTTATGTAACCGTACCTAAACGTGTACACCATGTTGGTTCACAAATAGTTAACCGAGGTTAGCCATATCATTACTCTCATATCAACCTTATTCATCTTAACCATAACTAGTTCAATTGACTCAAATGAAACTATTTAAAGAGTTTCTCAATTGTTATATTCTCATGGATTATACAAGAACACAATTGAAGCAAAATCGGTTTGATTCACTCGAATCAATACATGAACATTATAGCCACGGTTTGCAAAGATTGCATTCCTTATTGATAAATGTTTAGGTTCATGTATAACCGATTTTAGAAAAGTAACACACTTAAGTATGCGTACTTAAGTAACCGGATTTGAGTTTGTTTTATTTTTCAAAGTCGGCAGAAATTCACGGACGTGAACTTTCCGCCAGTATGCGTACGGTTACCCATATCTAAATGAAGGTATATTTCATTTGTGTGTAACAAGCTAAGACCATCTAACGGTGGAAACATATTAACTTAAATCTTAAATCAGGTTTCATTTAAAGGTGAATATTGATTGCTTTGTTCCAAAGTTATCAAACCCTGATTTGAAGACTATATAAGGAAGAACTCTAGCAACTGGGAAACCTAATCCCCACACCTCATGTGTGATACTAGTTGCGACTAGAGTCCAGTCTCCTTTAACCTAGGTTTTTCCTAAAACCATTATAAGTTCACGACTTAAAGACTTAATTGGGATCTGAAGCCAGACCCAACTATTTTCTCTGTAGTTTCATGTTCTAATCTTACTTATTCTATCGTATTGAGTACTATCTTCTCTAAGATTTGCTCTAGATTTATCTCTGATAGGTAAGATATAAAAATTAATCACAAAGCTCTTCGTCTCATTCTTTGTGATTCCACAATAACTTGTTCTACTACCTTATAATTAAGTTATTGTGAGGTGATTGATATTTCTAGGCTGTTCTGCTGGAATATAAGACCGGATTATCAATTGGTTCATGTTCACCTTGATTATCAAAAGACGGAACAAATTTCGTAGGTTTTTCTGTGGGAGAAAGATTTATCTATCAAAATAGACTTTTCTGTGGGAGACAGATTTGTTTATCAAGTCTTCGACTTTGGGTCGTAGAAACTCTTAGTTGTGGGTGGGATCAGCTAAGGAAATCAAGTGCATACAGTCCTCCTGGGATTCAGAGGCGTAAGGAATGCGACTGTACCTTAATCAGTGTGAGATTGGTTAGGGCTCAACTACATTCCAGTCCGAAGTTAACTTTTAGTAGGCTAGAGTATGTAGCGGCTTAATATAGTGTGGTGTTCTAATCTGGACTAGGTTCCGAGGTTTTTTGCATTTGCGGTTTCCTCGTTAGCAAAACTTCTGGTATCTGTGTTATTTCTTTTCCGCATTATATTTTCTATATAATTGAAATATCACAGGTAGTGAGTAGTTCAATCAATTGGTAAATCCAACCTTTGGTTGTTGATTGAAATTGATTGACACTTGAACATTGGCCTTTGGTACCGTTCACGTTGTTTCTCATAATAATCAGGCTCGCGGATTTCTATTTGTTTGATTTGCTGATTACATTGAGAAACATAGATATAACTCTTGGATATATTTTCCTTGATTAAGTCTGACTGTCTAGTTGATTCTATAGGAATTATATTGGAGTTAGTCCATATAGATTTCCTACACAAAATATTGGGTGTGGTTGTTAGACCCACGCTTTTCAATTATTTATCGTGCTGATTTCTGTTGATTGTCACAGTAGTGTATGTTTCAAAATAACGTTGGTGTTATTTTGTTTTCTTCATCATAATAGTGATTCAAAATTCGTTTGGATCATTGGTATTCCATCTATCACCATTCCTTATTAGGTATCCCTTATTTCCTTCATAGATTGTCCATCTTTCACCATGTTAGCCATTAGATCTTCCCAGTTAACCCAGTTAACTCAGAAACTCAATGGCCATATTTTGTTACTGTGATTATCGCATGATCAATGAGAAACTTCCACACTTTTCAAATTCAAAAATTTAGTCAATACTGTTGAACCGGAAATCAAGCTTTAATCCCAACAGATTTGGAAATTCAAAGATACTCATAACTTCCAAAAATTCTATAACCCTATTAGGTATCCTGCCTATATACCAAACCCCAATCTTCAAACATATTCAACGAGAAGTTTTTACCAAGGAAACACTATTGTGAAACCATGTCTTCTCAAAGCAATAGCCAAATCGATAAACTTAACACAAGGATGCAATCCACAAATATTGGAATTGTCCCGCCAAGACCAGTCAGAAGAATTATTGCATCTTATCGAATTTCCACTGGAGATGCTGATGAGTACACATACAGTTTACTTAGAAAAATCATGTTCAAAAAGCCTTTAGATCATGAGGATGTAAAGAATGAAATCAATGCTCGATGGAGAAGTTATAGGAGATATGATATCATCACAAAAGAAACCAACCTATTCCTTTTTCGATTTCAGCAAAAAGAATCCTATGATGGGGTTCGATCAAAAACTTGGGATATTATGGGTCATCTTTTATCTCTGATTCAGTATGACCCCAACTTGGCTATTAAAGATCATAAATTTGAATATCATATCAGGAGTGTCAAGTTGAGAAATCTGGGAAACATTATTTTGAATGATAAGATGATCAAAGATATCTGTAAGGACGTTGGTACGAAAGTTGAACCTGAAGGAAGAAAAAGATTACCAAGAGGCAGTGCAACAAACACTATTTATGTTCAAATCAATCTCAAGGAACCTTTGAGAAGAGGAGGATGGGTTGATAAGCAAAATGGCCGAAGACATTGGGTCATTTATCACTTTGAAATGAAACCTTACAAAATCTGTAAAGATTGTTGGGTTATAGATCATGTTGATGCTGCTTGTAAGAGGCTTGCACTAGAACAAAAAATTGAAGCTATGACAGACAAGAAATATGCAGAGTGGAGTCTAACTGAAGAAGAAAAGAATTTTCTGGCTGCTTATATAACTAACATGGGTGCCAACAGGATGGACGATGGGGCTGAAACAAAGAGGGTGCACTTAATACCCATTCTCTAGAATCACTTTTACCTAATTCTCAAGATGAAGCGATTATAGAACAACAATCAGATGATACTGACATGAGGAAAAGCAAAAGAACTAGAGAAGAATGTCCATCCAACAATCCATTAAACCATACTCTCAATCCAATCAGTACCCGCAACAATCCAATCTATCAAGATGCAACTAATGGTTCTGAGGTAGTTACTGATTATGGCAATCTCCCCATCGATAATATGATGAAATACCAACACAATCATGATGTTGGAAACAATTCAAGAGCATTTGATAGCACGAGATCTGTACACATAGGGATGATCCATAATCAATATGGAAACTCTGCAATTTCTCACAAGGTTTTTACTCAAAACCCTAATTTAATTTTTATTTTCAGTTTTTTGATTTTAAATTGTGTCATTAGATTTACTAGTTAGTTAGGGCTTTTAATTAATTTTTTAATTTTAAGAATGAAGATTCTAGCTTGGAATGTCCAAGTATTAGCTCAAAAGTTTACCAAAGATCAATTAGTTGCCCTGATTCAAACTCAATCACCTGATTTTCTCTTCCTCATAGAGACAAAGATAGATAAGGATAGAATGATTCAGTTTGCCAAAAATCTTAATTATTATAATCATATTTGCATAGATAGAGTTGGTCTTATAGCTGGTCTTCTTTTGATGTGGAAAGATGGAATTAGGTGTGATCTTTTAGATGAATCTAATAACATAATTTATGTTGTTGCTAATTTACATGCAACTAAAACAGATGTTCTGATTTCTTTCATGTATGGTTCTACATATTTTGATGGTAAGAAGGTTCAATGGGAGCATATGAAAAATATTAGTGATAACATTATGCCACCTTGGCTTGTTATAGGAGATCTTAATGTCCATTTGTTGAGCAATGCATCTTCTTCCAATGTATCTTTAGATGATAATTATGTTCAATATAAAATACATGAATGTTGTCTTATGTATCTTGGTTATGTTGGGAGCGATTTCACATGGTCTAGTAATAAAATGGGAGCTGAACTTAAGAAATCTAGAATAGATATGGCTTTCGGTAATCATATATGGTGTAATGAGTTTCCTAATGCTAAATTATATCATCTAGCCCAAGATGGATCTGACCACTGTCCTATATTGTTACATACTGAAATCGAACCTAAAAAACTGTGTAGACCCTTTAAGTTCTTGTTTTGGGGTAAAAACTGATTCTGCGGTTTTTGGTAAATTTGGGGTGTGTTGATGAGAAACTAATTCAAACCCTAAACAAATGCACTGCACGGGAGTACTTTTGAGTTCGAGAGATCAATCTGTAAGACTCTGGCCTAAACCAAGAAATGGTCGTTTCATATTCAATTTGGTCACAAGGTGAATGAGAAGGGTTGATCTTAGGGAGGGAAGCGGAGAAGGTGCTTGAGATCAGAGTGTTGAATTATGAAAGTGTGGTTGTTTATGACTTGTGTATCAGAAAATGGTTTCTGGCTACTTGTGTTGATAACACTTGTGTTCTCCCCTTTTTGTTGAAATAGGTCGAAAACCTATTTATACAAGTCATTTGAGCGCAACCCTGATCTCTTAGGAAATAGAGAAGATTAAGTAGTGGAGTAGTGGATTTGTGTAAGAGGTGGTGATCATTACGTGGTCACATCTTCACCCACTACTTCCACCGTTATTAATCGTTCGTCTTTTCCTGACACGTTCTCGTAATGGACGCGTTGCACGTCGCACACTGTAAACCGCCAGACCAGTACCCCAGTAAGTATCCCCCAGTTTGTGACATGTTTGATGTCTCGAATAAGTGGGTCAATTCGTGGGACTTGCCGCGGAGAATAGCATATGGTGCTATTAGGTGAAACAACTAAGTTGTTTATGAGGCCGACATAAAATATCGTATGTATTCGATGCATGTAAAGCAGCTCAAATTAATCGATGTGTATGAAGCATTGTTGTTTTAGAGCTTGATTGAATAAGTCGCGGATTAAGCGCCTTAAAGGAGGTAGCATGATTGACCACCTTTGGGTGATTGTTTGGTGGCTCTAGGGACACGCCATCACTTGGTCGATCACTGCTCGTGGAGGAGGGGTGGCCGGTGATCATGGCGTCACCCTCATGACCATCTAGAATCTGACCTAAACCGTCCGACAAATCTAGCAAAGTTGGTCGGACAAGATGATTTGCGACAGTTGAACGCTGCCGCTGATTATATTTTAGGGTTTGAAGCTGCACGCCCAACCCCTCTTTGGGCGAGCGTTCCGGGACATCGAGCCCTAGTTCGAACAGGCCAGTTGGCCATGTGTAGAGGTGGGTCAACGGTGATCACACTGACATCTTTGGGGTCGCCTGAAATTAAATATAAGCCGCTCAACTAGGCCGGCAAAGATGGATGGTCGTGATTGATTTGTGACAGTAGGGCGTTGCCGCAAACGCAATTTTAGGGTTTTCAAAGCAGCGTGTTCACCCTACTTTGGGCGAACGATTTGATGCGCTCTGGTTTCGCAGTGGACAGGTCGATCAACCAAGGGGGAGTTGGGCCAACGGTGAACACGTCGGCATCTCTTTGATCGCTCGAAATACGATCCAAGCCGTCCAACTAGGCCAGCTAAGTTGGACGGACGTGATGCATTTTGAGACCGTTTTTGTAGGTCTCAATTCGTTTGAGATATTTTATGCAACGTGAATGTCCATGTTTGGGTCGGCGTTCGAAGCACTTGTGAATGAGGGGAATTAAGACTCGATCGACTAGGGCACTAGTGGGCCCGCCGGTGGTCACTATGGTGGTTGCCTAGTTTCGCTAGGAAGAGTCTAAACTTGTTAAATCGCGTGGCCAAATCGTGTGGCCGTGATTATTTTTGAGACTGATATTAACAGTCTAGATTTTCTTTAAGAATAAATATGTGTTCGATCACGCTAACTTTAATTAAAAAAGTGTGTGAACGCGTTGATCTCCTTGTCAGAGAGCGATGTAGCCTGTATGAGTATTTTTGTGCAGATCCCAACATTGGCACTTCGGGAGATTCATGCTACTCTGCTAAGAGTGAGCATTAATCGTCATGTCATGTCAATATTGAGAGTTCGACTGGGAACATAGCACATGTAAATACTAGGCAAGTCATGCATTAGTCAATAATGCTGGCAGAAAATAGAATTCATAGAATATTTGGGATTGCTACTACGCGCACCATTCCGAGTGAATTTCATATTTATACTGAGTTGCTCAATACATATATATATAAGTAAAGAGGTTTGAACACTCATTACTTTCGAATGGCCTTTATTCCTTTGCAGGATTACATCGCTAAATATAGGGTTTACGATTTTAGCCCTAGAACTAAAAACCACCATCAACATTAAGTCCCCTGCTTAGTACGTAACAGTGACATTGTTGCGGGGTAAGCACTAGATGGTGACAAATAAAGGTAAAACTTATGAGACAAAGTTAGATGTTACCAGGAGAGATGGGTCGGCCTGTCCTTGGAACATGTCACGTTCAAGAGGCGTCCAGGTAAGCGTTCCCCTAGCATGATGTCGGTTGGCCCAGGTAGATTAGGCATACTATTGGTTGGGATCTCAAAATGCATTCCAAGTACTTTGTATATCTGAGTATCGTTCGATAGTGTGTCCAAGCTTTCTTGGCTTCAGTTAGCATGGAGGAAAAGTGGAGGCGTGATGAAGCATCTCAGCTAACAAGTGCTAGGGCTGAAAGGTTTGCTGCCCAGCTAAAGTTAAGGAGGGTGGAGCATAACATGAACTCCTGGAAACATGAATACCCTTTTCATGACGACGTCATAATCCTCGACTCTGATGTGGACGAGCCCTATCATGAAGAATATCCTTAAAAGGCTGCTGAAGTAATTTCTGAAAAATATGTTGAAGCAGCTCGAGAGGATATTGAAGCGGCTCGAGAGGATATTGAAGCGGCTTCCGGAGAGGATGTTGAAGCATCTTCCGGAGAGTGAAGGCGCCATTGGCCATGGCGTTGATGGCACTTCTTAGTAGTCTTTGTTTCATGTGGTTGGAGCCAGGGCTTGATCAAATAATAATCCCTCATTCATGCAGCTTTTATGATTTTATGTTTCCAGGATGAATGAATGAAATCTCCCGACTAAGAAATCCAAATTCAAAGAAAGAGCAATACCTTGAAACCTTAGACATAGTGCTCCCCGGTAAGATTAGAGTAGAGACTATGTACATGATTTTGCAATCTAAGCTCTCCCATTCTTTTGTTTGATATTCCCCCTGCAGACTACACGCTTCTTGAAGATTTGTTGCGTGCCGGCTAGGTAAGTAGAAGGATGGACGATGTGCCGTGAATCTTTAAGGACTTCATTTCAAGCGATATCTTTTGAACCATCTTCTGAATCTTGGATGGTTGTACGGAATGGGATGCGATGAACAGTCCCCAGTTACACTTTAGATTCGATGGCGTGGCTGGATACGTGAAAACATATCTGATTTGTACTTTTGGAGTCTTTGATGCACATGTACGTCTTCATGTTGAGAATTTCCTGCGGCTCGTAAAGCTTCAACAGTGATGATGCTGATATTAGAAATATACCGGTTGAGGGACGTGAAGGCATCCTGTGCTGGCAGTCCCCAGGTGTAATTATCTCGAGCTCATTTTCTTTTGGAAGACGTACTTCCATTGCATTTGCTGGTAAGGTGTTGAAGCGGCTTCGGCCTCTGAAGAGAGCGCTGAAGCGGCTTCAGGAGAGAGTGCTGAAGCGTCTTCGGGAGAGAGAGCGTTGAAGCGACTTCTTCTGGAGAGAGCGTTGAAGCAGCTTCAGGAGAGAGCGTGCGTTGAAGCGGCTTCTGGAGCGTGCATTGAAGCGGCTTCTTATGGAGAGAGCGTTGAAGCGGCTTCAGGAGAGAGCGTGCATTGAAGCGGCTTCAGGAGAGAGCGTTGAAGCGGCTTCCGGAGAGAGCGTTGAAGCGGCTTCTTCTGGGGAGAGTGTTGAAGCGGTTTCAGGAGAGAGCGTTGACGCGGTGATAGGTGTAGAATACACCATATTTACTATCTAGTAGTTACGCTTTCTTTGCTATTTTTCTTGTGAATTATGCACTTTACGTGTGTTTTTGAGTTGTTAGGTACTCTGGAGTCGCACGGAGGAAAAGAAGGAGAAATTACCCAATTTGAGCCAAAGGGCGAAATTGTCATCTCACTGGCAAGTGATATATATGGAGCTGACCCAAGGTTAAGGGACAAATTTCTTTTGGAGAAGTATTAAATGAAAGCCACCACATTTTATGGGGCATCCATTGGGGTACCCCTTATCTGATGCAGGGGTGTCAATATCCAAACATATCATTACAACCTAATCGATTCTCTTCTTCTCATTTCATTTCATTCAATGTTTTCACCGCCGAGAAGAAAAGAAACACTACCGTTAATGATTGTAGCCGTGGATTCAAGAGGGGGGAGAGAAATTTTGTTGCTGTGTTTTGATGGAGGAAAACAAAGCTCTGCTATTGAAACCGTGAGATTGAGAAAACGGAGGCGCCTGAGAGACGGCCAGAAGTGAAGGAGATCGATGGGGGAAATCAGTTAAAGATGGTCTGTGTCGATTGAGTGAAGGAAGATCTGTTCGATCTGTGAAGGAAGAAAAGCGGGGCAATGGCTATGAGATCTGAAAGTGGATGGAGGTGAGATGGTGAAGTATGAAACTGATGCCATGGATTAATGGGTACTTGTGATGATTCTTAGGAGTTGTTGTTGAAGAATAGGGACTCAAATCACAGTGGGATGGGATTGTTTCGGTGAAATCAAGAATTGGCTAAGTTACAAGGGTTTGTGGAAAAAGACCTGATGTTGTTGGATTCAAAGAGGAATTTACAGGGAAGGTGGAGGAATGAAATACAAAGGCTGGGTTTGACCTGATTTGGTTGAGCTCTGATTGGTGATTGAGCTGCAGGTGGAATTGGTCTGGCAGTGAAGTTGAAGTCTGTGGGTCACCGAAAATGAATACACTCGGTGCTATTGTGTTGGTAGTTTGCAGGGCAAGAACAGGATGTAGGAAGGAATTGTGAGTCTTGAACTGGATTTGTGTGCACACCAGTATGGGTTATGAGAATGGTGAAGATTTGTTGCAGAGATGACTGAGATGAGGTTGCAGGGTATGATGCTTTTGGCTGCAAGCTGAGGCTAATTTGTTGAACCAAAGTGGTGGTTGTGGATGGTGATAAAAGTGAAAGATAGTGCAGATCGCGGTGGGAGCCGGTGAGTTGGTGCGAGGAAGATGGCAGGGCTAAGATGTTGAGCTGCTGCTATGCAGCTATGAGCTAATGAGGCTATTATGGGTGGTTCTCATGAGTTATAGGGAATGTTGCAGGATTGAAGGCTGTGATGGCATGAAAATTTCAGGTGGAATAGAGCTGTGATGTGACATGGGCTGATGCGTGTCGTAACCACAACAAATTAATTAATACTTTACTACCTAATTAACTAGTAATATAGGGCAGTCAAGGTCGATCCCACGAGGAGCACGATATTCTAGTTGTAAAAGTTGTCACGAAAGGGGGGTGTAAAAAGCAAAAGAAAAATAAACAAAGCAATTAAAAAGGTAAAGTTGAAAACAATAAGAGAGACAAGACCAAGGAATCCTTCTTCGTTGCGAAATAATGAATCAAGTTATGTTCTCTTCTACTTGTTATTAGTCACAGATTATCACCAACCGTAGGGATAGCAGAGTCCGCTTAGCTAGCCCCAAAATCCCTAATTTCACCGAGTAACAGGTCCGCTTAGTTATCGATTCTATTCAAAAGAACCACCTTGAGGTCCGCTTACAAGATGTAATTCCCGAGGAATGCATTAAGATTTATGAATTTAGGTTTAGTACTAGTAGTTAAACTCGGTTCGCTTGGTTCACTTTCTAGCGTTGTTTCTACACACAATTGCTCCACGGAATCCCTCCGCAAGGTCTCGTGTTTGCTACTTATGTAAAGAGTCAAGAAACGATTACTTATCTCCTAACTTTCACTAGCTTTAGATTAAACTAACAAATTAATTTAGCATGCATTCTAAACAATCTATCAATCAATCATGAATGTCTTTAAGATCACTCCTATTAGTAAAAACAATCGATAATCATGTGAAAAACTTCAAGATGGAATTAAAAACAAAAACTCAAATCATATTAAGAACTAGGAATTCATCCTCAATCAATAAATTAACTACTCATGTTAAATAGTTCACACAAAGAAATAAGAAAAGAAAAGAATTGTGTGTGTAGAGATGTAGAGAAAGATATGTAGAAGTTGTAGAAAACTTCTCTATTTATAGGCTTCAATATTGTCCAATTCTTCCAAGGAATAGAATCCTTATTCTTTTGCAATTCAATTTCCAAATCCAAGCTTTTCTCAATTCTTCCACCTTCTCTTTCCAAATTTGAGTCCAATTCTCCATCCAATTCCTAGCCCAAGTCTTCACACCCATGAGAGAAGTCCATAGAAAGTTCTGGAATTTTGCTCGCCGGAAAACTGGGATTGTGGCCGGAATTTGCCGGAAACGTCGCCGCCACCGAAAATTTCTCCGTCGAGAGAATATTCGACGGAATATTCCGTCAGTCCTCGTTATGACTAACGGTCCAAAGTGGTCAACCGTTAGTCAACTGTCAAGGGAAGTCAAGGGAAGGAATGAGTCGACTCGAGTTAGCTTCGACTCAGCCTAATCGGGCTCACTCAAATTGAGTCGCATCGAGTCGCCAGAGCTTACTCCTACCGACTTGATCAATTCAGCTCACCGGAATCAGTTACTGAACTCGGTTGGGATCGGTCATCGGGATCGTCCGGATCGGTCCGAGTCAACTCGCCAGAAGGACGATTTGGCCGAGTTTCGGCTGTTTATCAGGTTTTCCCGGCCGAATTCAGGCCTCACTTTCCAATCTTCTCCGTGACAAACCTACACATTCATCTATACCCCATTCTCGCAATTTCTTTCATCTCGCCATTAACCCAAAAGGTCCCCATACACAGAGAACCCCGAATCTTCACTAGCGGTACCATCTTGACCATTTAATCACCTTCTTTGTCTCCCATTAATTCTTTATCTCTCGTAAACCCATCTTTAGCATCGCAGTAATCCCATCAATTCGATCTCTCCTATCTCAATTGAACAAAGCCTATTTCAATTAACAGACCCATCTTCTCGTTCTTCACTGGAACTCAATCTCCGATTCTATTGCCTATCAACAGCCGCCCGATCTCACATCCGAGTTTAAACAACAAGCATCGAACTTCCCCGATTAACGTTCATCCCCAATTCAAACGGCAAACAGATCCCATTTCTTCCCTGAACTTCAACCTAACCGAACCCATCATTCTCGCTTCTCCCGAGACTTCTCATCGAGACTACCACCATCGCAGACCCATTTCATCCGATCTCTCTTGTTTAATCAAAGTAGCACCATCTTCTTCCTCCGTCGAATTGAATCGATCGATTCCACCACCAACCCATCGTCACAGCTCAAACCCTCTCGCTTATTCTTCTCATGTGTAAAACAAACAACACAAATCCGTAGCAATCGTTCATCTTCCTCCTCCTTCTCGATGAATCGAACCCCTACCTCTCTCGATCTCTCGATTTGACTCAAATTCCTCACGAGCTTCCTCTCGATTTACTGGCCTTTGTGCCGCTTTTCGTTTTCTCAGTGAACAAAATGAGATGAATGAATGTAAGGTGAGTTCTTTTTAGGGCTGGAACGAATTGGATAGGTACACCCTCGGATAAGTCCACCCCAGGACCGGGTGCTTTTAACAAGTGGTCACTTCGATAGGGGCTAACCAAGTTGGCAGGTCCCTTAACCTGTGCTGGCTATTATTTAATACTTCTCCAAACATGAGTGCCCCTTGACTTTAACTTGGCTCCAGATAGTGTTCCTTCCTTGGTGAAATGACCTTTTTGCCCTTTTGGCTCAAATTGGGTGGTTTCTTCTTCTTTTCTTCCGTGTGACTCCAAAGTAGCTATAAAACTCAAAACAAGCGTAAAATACATAATTTACACGAAAAATAGCAAAGAAAGCATAACTGGCAGTGAAGTTGAAGTCTGTGGTCACTGAAATGAATACACTCTGGTGCTATTGTGTTGGTAGTTTGCGGTGGGCAAGAACAGGATGTAGGAAGGAATTGTGAGTCTTGAATCTGGATTTGTGTGCACACCAAGTATGGGTTATGAGAATGGTGAAGATTTGTTGCAGAGATGACTGAGATGAGGTTGCAGGGTATGATGCTTTTGGCTGCAAGCTGAGGCTAATTTGTTGAACCAGTGGTGGTTGTGTGGTGATAAAAGTGAAAGATAGTGCGAGATCGCAAGGTGGAGCCTGAGTTGGTGCGCAGGAAGATGGCGGGGCTAAGATGTTGAGTCGTTTGCTATGCGGCTATGAGCTAATGAGGCTATTATGGGTGGTTCTCATGAGTTATAGGGAATGTTGCAGGATTGAAGGCTGTGATGGCATGAAAATTTCAGGTGGAATAGAGCTGTGATGTGACATGGGCCTGCAATGGATTAGCTGTGGTGCTGTGTCGAATGGGTTACAAGTGATGGCAGGTTGCAATGGGGCTGTGGCTGTGCTGGTGCTGTTAAATTGGATCAGGGCTGACTGTTGTTGTGAATGGATAAACAAGGCAATGATGAAGCTTAGGGGAGAAGATGAATCTGTAGGTGGTTTTGGAGGACAATGCAAGTGTTGGCCTGGTTTTGTTGAGCTGAATTGCAGATCAGGGATAATGGAGCTGCTGGATTACATTAATGAAGGTGTTGGTGCTATAAGCTTGCTGTGACTAAGCCATTGCAGGTGGCGGTGGTAAGCTACATGAATTGCGGGGACTGAGACAGGATGGCCTGAGATGCTATTGCATTTGAGTTAGGGAAGGTGCAGTGGCCTTGTGGTTTGAGACAGAGTTGCACACTTGAATTTTGAAAGTCGTTAGTGATCTTTAATGAAGACATGAGGTGGTGACTTGAATGAGAATTCCTGGTCTTTGGTTGGTAGAGCTGAGATTGCAGAGTATATGAAGCTGAATTGCTTGAGTTTGAATCCAAGTTAGTAATGCAAGGAGCTACAGATGACTGGGATGGAGTAGTTCTGGTTCTGGCAGTGAAGGAGAAATGGCAGGCGTGAGGAGAAGCCATAATGCATGATCATGGTGCATCAGGGTTCAGGTTGTGCAATTGGCCTGGCCTGGCTTGGCCATTCAGATCATTTCAGCTGATCCAGGTCTGACTCATCATGGCACACCTTGACCCGATCCGACTGGACACCTTGACCCGATCCGACTGGATACCTTGACCCGATCCGACCCGTTGACCGGTGACCGGGCGGACTTTGCCGGTCACCGGAGCTGTTTTCCGGCCGATTTCCGGCCACAATCCCAGACTTCCGGCGACCGTTTTTGGGGCGTATTTTCTACACGGGTTTCTCATCCTTATGGGCTTGGTGGATTCTCACCTAATGGACTTTGAAGACTAGACCTAATTTTAGAAGTTAGAGAAACATATAAAAGAGAGGACTTTTACCTAATTGAGGATATCTTTGATCTTGGATCTATTATTCTTTTTGCCTCTACTTTGTTCTAGGGTTTAAAAACATGAAACTTCTCTTTCTTCTTGTTATGAACTCCATGAATATGAGCTAGAGTTTTTTTATTATTGGTTATGGAATAAGTTGGATTTCCAAATATGAGTTTTAATTCAATAAATTAGTTTTCTCTCATATTATCGTTTATGATTCACCATGAATATTGTTACATGATTTGAATGCTTGTTAGTCGAGTCGCGAATCGATTGAGTTTGTTTTCATCTCTATTGCTAGATTAGGGTTATTATACGCAAAAGTGATAATTCCGGATTGCAAGTAGCATAAATATGATTATAGTTTGTAGTGATATATTCTTATGATCATATGTGAGTCTTAACCTTTGTTAAATCGGATTAGTGCGCTTTCCACGTTCGATTGCTTTGATTGGCCTGATTTCATAGAACTTAACGCATCTAGGGAATTAAACTTGATTAGTGCTTTTACACGTTAGGTTGTTCCTTTAGGTAGAATTCATATTCGCATCTTTTAATGTGTTTGTTGATGACATGAGGAGATTTGCGGGATATTCTTGCGATCAAGGTATTCTAGGGTCTTTGATAAAAGTTGAGATTAAAATATCAATTCTAGTTATTGTGGTGAAACCATGTTTGTGATTGAAAACGAAATCCATGACCAATACTTTTCACATCCTTGATTTGATTTGTTTGCTTTGCTTTATTTGCTTTTATTTAGTTTATTATAATCACAAAACCCCGGTGTTATTTATAGGGAACCGAAACAATTTGACAACCTAGACCTCTCTGTGGGATCGATCCTTTCTTGCCCTTGCTATATTTATATTTTGAGTAGTAAGAAAGTGTAATTTATTTTTGACGCTTACGACAGCGATCAAATTTTGGCGCCGCTGCCGGGGAGGCAGCGGTTGTTAATTGTTTTTGGTTTCTTATTTTTGTATTTAGTTTTGTTTTACTTTTTCTTTTTTTTTTCTTGGTTTCTTATTTTTGGTTTCTTAGTTTTTTTTGTTTTATTTTTTATTTTATTTTTTCTTATTTTCTGGGTTTTTAACCTTGGTTTGAGATTTATTTCAGGTGCTTATTTCTATGGAAGGAGCATATTACGTGGATGGATACGGATTTCAACCTCAACAATATGATAACTACCAATTCCATGGGTATAATCAAAACCAATTCATTGGTTATGACCAATATTCCATGGAACCTTGTGGTTTTCCTCAACAACCTTATGGCGGGTATGTGTGTGAACAACAACAAGGATGGGAGGATTCTTATGTTTGTGAACAAAAAGTCTCTAATTTTATAGATAAAGTTTCCACCTTTTTACAAGAGGAATTTCAAAAAGCAAAAGAGACTACAAACGAGCAACTCCAAGAACTTCGTGAAGGTATGACTATCTTGCGAAGAGGCATTGATCAATATAAGGAAGATATGGATGATTCTAATGTGCATATGGTTTGTGATGAATATTTGATTGATGCTAATGTTGAAAAAGGCCAATCCTTGGGCACTTTCGTCGATAATTGTGTGGCTAACTCAACTCTTGATCGTAATAATGATCATTCACCTATTCAAAAGGATGAGTTCGAGATTAACAACACTAAATTCAGCGAGGACCAATCTTATGTTGACTATGATAGTGATGGTGATTATGATACATTGCTTGAAACAACTCATGGTGACATCTCAGAGGAGTCTTTTTGGGATCAAGATGAAGATGAAGAGGAATATGTCGACACTTGTGTAGATTACTCAAGCATTGATCTTAATAATGATCAAGAGCCTATTCAAAGGGTGGAGCTTGAGGATGATGCATTTTCGAGTGTTCTAAAAAAGTTTCTTATGATAAAATTTGGATCCACAAAAGAGTATGTGCCTTACAATAAAAAGGAGGAATATGTTGAGAATGTGACCGTTAAGACCAATATTGTGGAAGACCCAATTGAGCTTGCAAATAATTGTAATGATGATGTTTATGTCGATACTTTGGTTACGGCAGAAACGGACGAAGAATGGTTGCAAGGTTTGATAGAGGACCATGATATAAAAGAGGTGAATAATTCACTTGAATTTTTCAAGGATGAAGAGGATTCCGTGATACAAGAGATTGTGCAAGGTTTATCTAACCCTTTGCCTATTGTTTCTTCTCCTTTACCTCTTATTGGTTTGAATGTATGTGCTTCGAGAATATTGTTGAATGACTTTGTTTCTCGTTTTCCGCCATTAGAGAAACTTGATTCTCATACTATGCAGGTTATGGAACAAGAAACCGTGGACGTACCCGACTTCTATATTCTTTATACACTTCCATGTGTGGACAAGAATAAGTGTGGGGGAAGCTTTTATCGGTTCATAGCTTCACTTTTGCTTTATGTTACTAATATTTGTGTGAAGCTAGTGTTTGCAAAATAGGTTCTATGGACGGATCCCCAACTTTTCAGATTATTGGTGTATGGGGAATGAATCTTACAAGAAGCTAAGTCGGGCCGTCGACTTTAAAACAAGCGCTAAGTGGGAGGCAACCCACCGGTTTTGTATCTCTTATCCTTTTGCATTTTATTTTTGTTTCGTTTATTTATTTTTTACTGTTTTCATATCATATTTGCATCTCCATGTTTAATTTCATTGAGTCCGGAATCTATCTTAGAAGAGAATTATGACGAATACCTTTTCGTCAGAAAATTTCAGACTGCGCGTAGTTCAGTCCAGAGACCATAACTGTCAGACCGTTTATCAAAACACTGTGAAATTTTGAAACTGTGTAGAAAACACGTAGGTGAACAACTTTTGTGAAATGGAGTTTTTCCAAATTCCTTACCAATTTGCACAGTTTTTGCGTTTTATCTGCTGTTACGTCAGAATTCAGAACTTTCGGTTTTACACATTGAGGACAATGTGAAGTTTAAGTGTGGGGGAGCATTTATATGTTTGTATAGTTTGTTTTTGACACCATTAGTGGATGGAACCATTTTGAATGCAGGAGTTGAGGAACCAATTAACTAAAAGGGGAAGAATATAGCTCGAAATCATAAATACCATGATAGTTGTTACCATATCTCGGAATATCACCATATCACATTCTATTTTTATTTTTCCATATTTATCTATTGTTCTCTAAGTGCTTTGGTGGGTCACTAAACATCGACGTGTTATTACTGCTAGGATGAAATAGAGTGATTGAGTTACTAGAAAAAGAGAAAAAAAAATTGAACAAGAAAAAAAAAAAAAAAATGAAAAAAATATATGAAAAAAAAAAAAAAAAAAAAAAAGGACCGACCAATTAGACCAAAACGGAATAAAAAGACACTTGGGAATAGCAGTATGTGTGAAACGTAGTCCCTGTCTCCGTCGCCTAAATAAGCGTGGAATGCAGGATCCAAGGCAACTATCATGTACTTGCTGACAAGAAGCATGCGCTTGGATCCAAAAGATCTAATCATGCCGTCTAAAAAAAAAAAAAAAAGAGAGAAATTGGATCCAGTTTGATCCAATCATATAAAAAAAGAAAAGAAAGTTTTATATTGGTTGAATAAAGTCACTTCTGGTTCCCTTGTATATGCCGGTGAGTTGATGTAGAATTCAAACCAAGGAGCTCAATCCAATAGGATTAGGTTCATCTTAGCAGTGATCTTCAGACAGATATGGGAAACATCGAACACTTGTGAATATTCGCCAACATCTACATCTTTATCCATCTTCTTAATCTTTTCATTGTGATTGTGGTTTGTTAGTTTCCGAGTATTGTGGCTTGTTCGACTATCTAATTAGAGTTTATTTACTAATATATGAATTGAATTTGCAAGGTACCTCCTCCTGTAGTCATTTTGGATTCGTTCATTGATTTGTCACGAATAGACGGAGTTTGAAATATAGGTTTCGTAGGTATATCTCTAGTAAACCTTCACGAGACTATAACTCGTCCACTAGGGACACCTAGGGGTTTAAAGGCTTGTTATTTATGCTAAAATTAACCGTAGCCTCGACGTCACGGAGTTGTATGTATGTTTTAGAATAAGTTTTGTTTGATTTGCTCGAGGACTAGCAAAGTCTAAGTGTGGGGGAATCTGATAGGTGTAGAATACACCATATTTACTATCTAGTAGTTACGCTTTCTTTGCTATTTTTCTTGTGAATTATGCACTTTACGTGTGTTTTTGAGTTGTTAGGTACTCTGGAGTCGCACGGAGGAAAAGAAGGAGAAATTACCCAATTTGAGCCAAAGGGCGAAATTGTCATCTCACTGGCAAGTGATATATATGGAGCTGACCCAAGGTTAAGGGACAAATTTCTTTTGGAGAAGTATTAAATGAAAGCCACCACATTTTATGGGGCATCCATTGGGGTACCCCTTATCTGATGCAGAGGGGTGTCAATATCCAAACATATCATTACAACCCTAATCGATTCTCTTCTTCTCATTTCATTTCATTCAATGTTTTCACTGAAAGCCGAGAAGAAAAGAAACACTACTGTTAATGATTGTAGCCAGGATTCAAGAGGCAGGGAGAGAAATTTTGTTGTTGTGTTTTGATGGAGGAAAACAACAGCTCTGCTATTGAAACCGTGAGATTGAGAAAACGGAGGCGCCTGAGAGACGGCCGAAGTGAAGGAGATCGATGGGGAAATCAGTTAAAGATGGTCGTGTCGATTGAGTGAAGGAAGATCATTCGATCCGTGAAGGAAGAAAAGCGGGGCAATGGCTATGAGATCGAAAGTGGATGGAGGTGAGATGGTGAAGTATGAACCGATGCCATGGATTAATGGGTACTTGTGATGATTCTCGGGAGTTGTTGTTGAAGAATAGGGACTCAAATCACAAAGTGGGATGGGATTGTTTCGGTGAAATCAAGAATTGGCTAAGTTACAAGGGTTTGTGGAAAAAGACCTGATGTTGTTGGATTCAAAGAGGAATTTACAGGGAAGGTGGAGGAATGAAATACAAAGGCTGGGTTTGACCTGATTTGGTTGAGCTCTGATTGGTGATTGAGCTGCAGGTGGAATTGGTCTGGCAGTGAAGTTGAAGTCTGTGGTCACTGAAATGAATACACTCGGTGCTATTGTGTTGGTAGTTTGCAGGGCAAGAACAGGATGTAGGAAGGAATTGTGAGTCTTGAACTGGATTTGTGTGCACACCAGTATGGGTTATGAGAATGGTGAAGATTTGTTGCAGAGATGACTGAGATGAGGTTGCAGGGTATGATGCTTTTGGCTGCAAGCTGAGGCTAATTTGTTGAACCGGTGGTGGTTGTGACTGGTGATAAAAGTGAAAGATAGTGCAGACTGCAGTGGAGCAGCTGAGTTGGTGCAGGGAAGATGGCAGGGCTAAGATGTTGAGCTGCTGCTATGCAGCTATGAGCTAATGAGGCTATTATGGGTGGTTCTCATGAGTTATAGGGAATGTTGCAGGATTGAAGGCTGTGATGGTGTTGATGGGTGAAAATTACTCCCGCTGAATTTGGTAATTTGGGGTGTGATGAGGAATGAATTTAAACCTACAACAAATGCACTGTGCGGTGAGTGCTTGTAGATTCGAGAGATCAATCTGTGCAAGTCCGGCCTAAACCAAGAAATGGCCGTTCCAGACTTGTTTCGGTCACAAAGTGAAGGAGATGGGGTTGATCTTAGGGAGGGAAGCGAAGAAGGTGTTGAGATTGTGAAGGTGTTGGCTTGCTTATGACTTGTAACAGAAAATGGTTGAATGTGACGGTATCAACACTTGGTTTTTCTGTCTTGTCTCGACTTGTCCTGTTGTTGGAAAATAGGGCGGAGAACCTATTTATACAAGTCATTGAGCCTCGTTCACGTTTCTCGTGGGAAGTGGAGGCAGTGGAATGATGGAGTAGTGGAGTTGTGTGTCGGTTGCCACACGACCCGGTCTTGCCCACTTCTCCAGTTCATCTCTAACCGTCCATGACCTCGACACGTTCTTGTGATGGCGCGTTGCACGCCGCACGCGTAAACCGCAGACCAATACCCCAATATGTATCCCCGATTTGTGACATGATTGATGTCCGGAATGTGGATCGTGGATCCACGAAAGATAGCATGTAATGCTGAATTGAATAACTGCGTTATTCAGAAAGTCGATACTTGTGAAGT
Source organism: Papaver armeniacum (assembly GCA_023531295.1). NCBI lineage: Eukaryota > Viridiplantae > Streptophyta > Magnoliopsida > Ranunculales > Papaveraceae > Papaver > Papaver armeniacum. The sequence continues at coordinate 25,915 of JAJJWW010016756.1, forward strand.
ATCGTGTGTATTTTATGCAGGTACTGCATTGCGGTGTGATGGGTAATGACTCCTCACTGACCAATTAACTCCTGACCAGGGTTGTATAACCAAGCTGGTGAAGTCGGACGGATGAGATGATGTTTGAGACACTCATCTGCGACCGTTAATGAAATTAGGGTTTTTAAAGAGGTGCGCAAGCATCACTCTTCAGCTTGGTCGAAACCAAGCATGGGAAGGATTTCGGAGAGGACCGACCATATGTGCGTGTTGACGGCATGATGGTGTAGGCGCCTGTATCCCGTTCCCTCGTGAGAGCGCGATCTAGGCCACTCAATTTGACCGGTAAAGAGGAGCGGTTGAGATCGGTTTGCGGCAGAAATCCCTTGCCGCAAAGGAATTGATAACCGCGTGTCATCCCAAGTTTGGGCGCGCGCCCCAAGACGACCCATCTTGGTCGGTCTTGGTCGATCATACCACCGTGTAGGTGGTAGGTTGGTGTTCACACCTATACCTGATTATCCCATGAAAACGTGATCTAAGCCATTCAAATCATCCGGTGAAGTTGAGCGGTCGAGATCAGTTTAGGATTTGGGAGTGTAACCGCACGAGTTTGGGCGTGCGTTTTGGGTTGGCCGGGAATGATGCGCCTTGGCCGACCGCGAGAGGAGGTAGATGGGCCCACGGTGGTCGTGCTGGTATGACCGGCCTTGGTTAATCCAATCTGTGACCCTCCATTCGTACCGGAGAAGATGGACGCGCGTGATGACTTGAAACCCTAATTTTGGCTTTCAAAGCCGCGACCATGCTCTTTTGGGCGGACGAATTTGTTGTAACCAACCATGGTTGGCTTTGACCGATTGGTCAAGTGTGTAGGCGGTCACATGGTGATCGTGTTGACATGCTCCGGGCCCTTTGAGTCTACATCTACACCCTCCATCTATATCTGCGAAGATGGACGGTTGAGACCGTTTTGCGACACATGTAATATGCCGCAAACCCTAATTTAGGGTTTTCCGCCCATAATGCTTGGTATGGACGGTTTCTTGGCAAGCGAAGGCCAATGGTCGACCATGCGGGTCGGCGCGTGTGTATTCCATACCGCTTTGGGGTGATGGAATTGATACGTGGTCATCCAATCATGCTTGTGGAGTTGGATGACTGCGATCGTATCATATTTGGCAAAGCTAAGGCCGTGTGTATTCCATACCGCTTGGGGGTGATGGAATTGATCCGTGGTCATCCAATCATGCTTGTGGAGTTGGATGACTGCGCTCGAATCATATTTGGCAGAGCTAAGGCCGTGTGTATTCCATACACGCTTGGGGGTGATGGAATTGATACGTGGTCATCCAATCATGCTTGTGGAGTTGGATGACTGCGATCGAATCATATCCGGAGACTCGATACAGTCAAGTCCGGATGCTCAATCGGGCTAGTATAACACACCGAGAGGGGCTCAATCGGGCTAGTATAACACACCGAGAGGGCTCGGGCTAGTATAACACACCGAGAATCGGCACATACGGGTATTTCGTACATGGATTCATTATAGTGCTTGGAGGTTCGTGTTACTCGTAAGAGTAACACTCGGTCGTCATGCCACACCGATAATGGGTACGGGAAATACAAGGCTGATATGAAATTCACAGAAGGGATTGTTGCCGCATGCTCCAACTCGGGAGGAATTTCATGTATTCACGAGAATGGGATTGTTGCTACATGCTCCATTCTTGGTGAATTAAGTGAGGAGTATCCGTCACTTATAAACGGCTTTGTCTTTTGCAAGATGTCAGCGCATGATTTTCTGGTTTTTTACAAATTTAACCTTAAACGAAAATCCACCATCAACATTAAGTCCCCTGCCTAGCACATAATGGTTACACTATTGTGTGGTAGGCATGAGATGGTGACATACAGAAATGACCAAGCTAGAGTGAACACATATTTACCGGATAGTTTCACATTGTCAGGCGTTTCCCTGGAACTGGTTGGTCTTGATTAAGGATGCGAAGGAAGCAGGACTTGATCCGGTGAGTCACTTTGGTTCCTCTTGTACATGTATGAGCTCGGTCGCTCCTTCAGGTGTACTTCTTTCATCACATACGGCTTTCCTCAGGTATATCCGATAAGCCTCGTCGATTGTTATCCCGAACTAGCAGCCTTCATAGGTGGTAAGTAAAGACTTCTTTTCCTTAGGGATTACGTCGATTTGGTGAGATTATAAAGAATCATCTCAACGTGGTCGTTTATTCTATATCTCAGGAATCTCAGGTACTGCTCTGATTTCCTGATTAACTGATCAATTGACTTGATTTTTTCTTTTTGTTTGCGTGTGCATAACCTCCTCTCCTTTGTAGTTTGTCATGGAAGCGGTGGACGCTCATTCTGTTGCTTCTCCAGAAAGGAGTTTTGAAGTTGACAAGCCTGAAAACCATGTGCACGGAGAAGTGATGGCTAAGATTGATCTTCCTCTTCGTGAAGTCGGCTGTGCTATACAGGGGATGTCTATCTCCCACCTTCGTATTGTCAGAGGACGCATCTGTGCACTTTCAGCTGCAATTGACATGGAGGAGCGGCGGAGGCGCGAGGAAACGCTGCGAGACACTAGTAAGCGCAAGGGCGAGAGATTTGGCGCGGTTGAAGAGGCGGAGAGTTGAGCATGAACGACCCCGAATGAAGGCAAGTGTGATTACCGGTTCAGGATGGCGTGATAATCCTTGATTCTGATACAGACGAACCTGAACATTCGAAGGCAATTTGCGTGGTCCCTGGTGTTGCTATGCCCTTTGATGCTCCTGCTGAAGATGTTGGGATGGAGTGCGCTGCTGCTGCTGCGGCGGGGATGCCCGATGCAGAAGTTGAGGAGGATCCGGAGGGAGGTGCATCGACAGGTGACGGAGCTGACGGTGTTGTGGGCAAGACCGGCCCATGATTGAAATTTCTTTTGTTTTGTTTTTTTTTTTTTCAAAGTATATTCTGCATGCTCGAACATCTTCCTTGTACTCAGTGGCGGCTGAGTTCAAGGTTTTTCTTTTGATTATTTGAATAAAGCCTTCCTTTACAATCCTTTGCCGAGACTGTAACCGAAACTTCCCAGGCGCAAGGGTGCGCCTTCACACATAATTCTTAGTGATAAAAGAAGTTATACTGTAATGGAATATCCATGGACCTGTGATGCAATATCTTCCTGGCTTTGCTGGGCAGATGGCTCAAATCATTTTCCGCACACGTTCTATTTCCTCCATCCCGCGAGATGTTTGTCTAGGGTTTCTTTTCTTGCTCCAGTGGACTGATTTAAGCTGACTCAGGGTTGGTGTTTTTAGGAGTAAAGAGGTTCTCAGATGAAAATGATGCTTCAATTGAAAATTGAAAATTGAAACCCTAGCTATGAATGCAAGTATTGCAATCATTTTCTGGAGGGATTACAAATATGACATGAAATTATAAAAGGAAACTTATTTGGAAAAATATAGCACAGCGTTTTAAGGTGTGTAGGATCTTTGGAAAGTGGTAGCACAAGTATCTTAAGTTCGGTAAGGTTTGAGCCATCGTGAGTGAGCTGTTATGCCCTCCAGTTATCGGCGTTGATGAGCTTGCGGTAGCCACCTAGGATAACATCCGCTACAGTGTACGGTTCATCTTCTCTTTTGGTGGGTGAGTCGGGTAGAGTGGTCATCTTCACCGTCATGTTTCCAACATTGAATGTAGTCGCCTTCGTCACTAGGTCTCCAATTCCGAATGGGTTTGAGCGTGCAGACACTTGGACCTTGGCCTTGTTGTCTTTGACCAAGACAGCTTCTATGCTTCTGATAAAACGTTTGAAAGGGGCGGCTTCCCATTCACATCTCCTAGCCGGGGTTGGTTTGTCGGTTGGAGCCAGTCCCCAGGACTTGTCAGAATGAGGGGCGGTAGTTTGCAAGGAAGGTTGTGTGATGAGACTTACTTGAGACCGGAACCTTTCAGTGTATGCAGACAGGCTCTCTCCAGGAAGTTGTGTCATATTGGCAAGTTGTTGGTGCGGCGGCGAGACGGTCATCGGAGTAGTCCAGCGGGCGTGTTGGAGACTCTTTCGGAGTATCGAAACCGGTAGAGGACAGACTTCAAAGTATGGCTTTGTTGTCATGCATCCAAGAGCGCCCTAGGATCATGTCGTAGTCGGGATGATCTTTGACTACATAGAACTTTGCTCGTGTTGAGGCATCTCCCAATTTGACTTCAAGGTCGATGTATCCATACGCGTCTCTAAGCTCTCCTCCTGAATCTTTGACCACAGTTGGGTGACGAGTAGCCTCCTGCTTCGAAATCTTTGCCGCTCTCAAGGTCTTGACAGTAATGATGTTAAATTCGGAGGCCGTATCGATCAAAGCGTTATCAAACTCAACGCCTCTCAAACGAGTGACGGCTAGGAGTCCCCAGTTCCCTTTGCTCGCATCTTTCAGGAAAGACTGAGGTTCTTGGAGCGGTTCAGGATACAGACGCCTGCCTGACACAACGTGGTTGAGGGCCGCAAATATGTCTTGACGCTGCCCCTTGGAGAAATATAAGATTTCACACATGTGCTCCATCATAGATTGCACGGTCTTGCGAACAGAGTCCCCAGAAATCATGCAGTTCCTGATAGGTAGAGGATCTCTATGAACACCTTCGTTTCCAAGCTGGAGTTCCCCGATCTCTACCTTTTCCCTGAATATTTGCTTCAACCTGTTGCAATCTTTGGTTGGATGATGGACGAACCTATGGTAGCAACAGTATCTGGGATCTGCTATTTCTTCCTCGGTGGGAAGGACAACTTCCGAAATATTTTTAAAAACCCACATCTTTTAATATTTTGAAAAACCATTTTTCTGACGATCTCTAAGAAAGGAAATCAACCATTTTTATCGAGGATGAGATTACTTACTTACCTTCACGTTCGATCGCCAATTATGATAACACCACTCTCACGGCATCCAATAGAAACGTCTTCCTCGTCTTGATCTTCTTAGTCTTCGTCTTCGGTTTCAACTATTGATGATAAACCCTTGAATTTCATAAATCCTTGTCAATTTATAACTCTTTTACCTTAAAACCTTGTCGCTTGAAACTTCCTTATAAATTTTCCTTTCCCACGGCTCATTAAAATATTTCTCTTGTTTTTCTTTTTCTTTTTTTTTTTTTTTTTTTTTTTTTTTTTTTTTTTTTTTGAAACAAGAGAAATTAAATACAAAAATAAACCATGGCCGTGGAAGAAGTATTTTACCGCTTGATTCTTCACAACTTGTATCGTCTTTGAAATCATAAACTTTCAAAAATTCTCACCTTTTAATTTTCTTTGCTTTCATGAATAAGTCTTTATACTTGAATATAAAATTACCTCATTGTATTGTAAGTCCTCAACATATATGTGAATTCCGCTCATTTGTATGTTGCTTTACTTGAATTTGAAATTTGCTCTTTTTCTCGTTTTGTTGCTTATAAACCTTAAACTTTTCCAACTTTCCTTGTAGATTTTGATGTCGCTCCTTGTTGATGATGAATGTGTTTCCATGGATCCGTTGTTGTCGAGAGAGAATGGTGCTAACTGCAAATCGAACTACAAGAAGGAAGCTTTCATCTATGGACGTCACCCTCATGATTGACAAAATTAGCACTCAAGAGATCAAAGAGTAGTGCTTTTATTGGTGGGAGGTTGGGTAGCTCACCATTCTACCCGGAATTAACGTATGGTGACACACACTCAAAAGAAGCTCTTTAGTAGATGAAAAATTTCTGGTCGGTGCCTCTCATGATATGAATACGGGTAGTCTCCACTAATGATTGATCAGCAACTCTAATAACGCACTTCTCCCTGCACCAAATTCGCATCACCGGCATGATTAAATCCATTATTTAACACTCAAACAAACAAGAAATCCGAATGTAGTTCTCTAACATTTCCAAGTTCAATTATGTCGGTCAAAATCTCTATGTAAACATACCTAGAAGTATGCTAGTGACTCTAAAATCTTTAAAAGTTGGAATTTTTATGTAAAACTTTTTTTTTTTTTTTTTTTTTAATTTTTAAATTTTTTTGTAATTTTTGTTTTAAAAACATGCTTAACCACTCCCCCACACTTAAACCTTACATTGTCCTCAATGTAATTGAATCCTCCTAGTAAAGTCAAGGTGGGAAATTTTAACATGATAAGAAACAACAAAAAGAAATAACAAAAAGCAAAAGGATAAGAAATACAAAACCGATGGGTTGCCTCCCATTAAGCGCTTGTTTTAAAGTCGACGGCCCGACTTGGCTCTCGCGGCAAGATTCATTCCCCATATACTAACAATCGAAAATTTGAGGATCCACCCATAATACCTGTTTTGCAAACAATAACTCCATACAAATATTAGCACAAGAAAATAATAATGAAATTATCGCTCGATAGAAATTTCCCCACACTTATTCTCGTCCACACTCGGAAGTGTATAAAGAACATAGAAGTTGGGAACTTCCATGGTTTCCTTTTGGCAAACCCGCATGGTGTTAGCATCAAGTGTTTCCAATGGTGGATATTTAGAAACAAAATCATCCAAAAATACTTTGAAGCACATACATCCAAACCAATAAGAGGTAAAGGAGAAGAATCAATAGGCAAAGGGTTAGACAAACCTTTCAAAAATTCTTGTATTATAGAATCCTCTTCATCCTTAAAAATTCAAGTGAATTACTTACCTCTTGTATATCGTGGTCCTCTATTAAACCTTGCAACCATTCTTCGTCGTTTTCTACCTTAACCATAGTCTCGGTATCATTAAAATCATTCGCAAGTTCAATTGGGTCTTCCACAAAATCAATGAATGTGGTTTCATCCTCTAGTATCATCTCTTCAACATTCTCATCATCGGAATCGGGCCATTCACAAAAATGATTCTCATCGGTATAGATTGTAAGATCTTCTTGTGAGGGTGTTACTTTGTTTACAACAATAGGTAAGTGATATCCAAACTCCTCCTTTTGAATAGGTGAAGGATCGTTATTATGATCCGGAGTTGAAATAACTTCCTCATTGTTGCAACGTTCATACACTTCCGCGGACTCCCATCTTTCCCGAAGAAATTTTTCCAAGCACTAAGTGCATCCTCCTCAAGCTCTACCTCTTGAATAGGTGATTGATCATTATTAAGATCAAGGCTTGAGTAATCTACACTAGCGTCATCAAAAGTCTCCAAAGGTTGGTCCTTTTCAACACAATCATCTTCACTTTCGGACTCACCATAATAAGAATCTTCATCGGTTTCATAACCTTTATCCCGACGTCGTTTAAGTTCCATATGAATAGTCCTACTAATTTCTGCGACAAGCTCTTCCGAGTCTCCATCATCTTCCAATTTGTATAATTTCGTGCAAGTTTCTGACGTTCACACGCTTACCACCGTTAGACGGCATCTCCTCTTTTGGAAAAAGTGAAGGAAAAACACGATGAAGAGGAGTATATTCCAAATTCTCTGTCTCAGCATTACTAGAAAACAAATTGTTAGATGCATAACTATCCTTCCATCCGTGTGTTTGTCCACTTACATACCCGTCATAAGGTTGTTGATATGTATGAGAATATCCATAAGGTTACGTAGGAAATTTATCATAGCCAAAATATTGGTTTTGATTGTATCCTAAGGATGGTTGGAAGTTGTCATAATGTTGAGGTTGAAAACCGTATTGATTGTTGTAATATGCTTGCTCTCGTCCACCATACATGGCACCTGAAATAAGATTCAAAAACTTAAGTTAGATACGGAATAGAATCCAACAAAGCAAGAATAAAGCAAAAAGAAAGAAAAAAAAAATAAATAAAATCATCCATTTGCTCCCTAAGCAACGGCGCCAAAATTTGATGCGTGTCGTAACCACAACAAATTAATTAATACTTTACTACCTAATTAACTAGTAATATAGGGCAGTCAAGGTCGATCCCACGAGGAGCACGATATTCTAGTTGTAAAAGTTGTCACGAAAGGGGGGTGTAAAAAGCAAAAGAAAAATAAACAAAGCAATTAAAAAGGTAAAGTTGAAAACAATAAGAGAGACAAGACCAAGGAATCCTTCTTCGTTGCGAAATAATGAATCAAGTTATGTTCTCTTCTACTTGTTATTAGTCACAGATTATCACCAACCGTAGGATAGCAGGTCCGCTTAGCTAGCCCCAAAATCCCTAATTTCACTGAGTAACAGGTCCGCTTAGTTATCGATTCTATTCAAAAGAACCACCTTGAGGTCCGCTTTACAAGATGTAATTCCCAGAATGCATTAAGATTTATGAATTTAGGTTTAGTACTAGTAGTTAAACTCGGTTCGCTTGGTTCACTTTCTAGCGTTGTTTCTACACACAATTGCTCCACGGAATCCCTCCGCAAGGTCTCGTGTTTGCTACTTATGTAAAGAGTCAAGAAACGATTACTTATCTCCTAACTTTCACTAGCTTTAGATTAAACTAACAAATTAATTTAGCATGCATTCTAAACAATCTATCAATCAATCATGAATGTCTTTAAGATCACTCCTATTAGTAAAAACAATCGATAATCATGTGAAAAACTTCAAGATAGAATTAAAAACAAAAACTCAAATCATATTAAGAACTAGGAATTCATCCTCAATCAATAAATTAACTACTCATGTTAAATAGTTCACACAAAGAAATAAGAAAAGAAAAGAATTGTGTGTGTAGAGATGTAGAGAAAGATATGTAGAAGTTGTAGAAAACTTCTCTATTTATAGGCTTCAATATTCTCCAATTCTTCCAAGGAATAGAATCCTTATTCTTTTGCAATTCAATTTCCAAATCCAAGCTTTTCTCAATTCTTCCACCTTCTCTTTCCAAATTTGAGTCCAATTCTCCATCCAATTCCTAGCCCAAGTCTTCACACCCATGAGAGAAGTCCATAGAAAGTTACGGAATTTTGCTCGTAGGAAAAGCGGGATTGTGGCGGAATTTGGCGAGGAAACGTCGTCGCCGGCCACTGAAAATTTCTCCGTCGAGAGAATATTCGACGGAATATTAAAATCGAGTCCTCTGTTATGACTAACGGTCAAAGTGGTCAACCGTTAGTCAACTGTCAAGGGAAGTCAAGGGAAGGAATGAGTCAGACTCGAGTTAGCTTCTGACTCAGCTAACTGGGCTCACTCAGCTGAGTCAGTACTGAGTCAGCAGCTTACTCGGCTGACTTGATCAATTCAGCTCACCGGAATCAGTTACTGAACTCGGTTGGGATCGGTCATCGGGATCGTCCGGATCGGTCCGAGTCAACTCGCCAGAAGGACGATTTGGCCGAGTTTCGGCTGTTTATCAGGTTTTCCCGGCCGAATTCAGGCCTCACTTTCCAATCTTCTCCTGTGACAAACCTACACATTCATCTATACCCCATTCTGCAATTTCTTTCATCTGCCATTAACCCACAGGTCCCCATACACAGAGAACCCTGAATCTTCACGGCAGTACCATCTTGACCATTTAATCACCTTCTTTGTCTCCCATTAATTCTTTATCTCTCGTAAACCCATCTTTAGCATCAGCGAGAATCCCATCAATTCGATCTCTCCTATCTCAATTGAACAAAGCCTATTTCAATTAATGAGACCCATCTTCTGTTCTTCAATTGGAACTCAATCTCCGATTCTATTGCCTATCAACGGCGCCGATCTCACATCTGAGTTTAAACAGCTGCTACTGAACTTCCCCAGTTAACGTTCATCCCCAATTCAAACGGCAACAGATCCCATTTCTTCCCGAGCTTCAACCTAACCGAACCCATCATTCGCTTCTCCCGAGACTTCTCATCGGAGACTACCACCATCGCAGCAGACCCATTTCATCCGATCTCTCTTCGTTTAATCAAAGTAGCACCATCTTCTTCCTCTGTCGAATTGAATCGATCGATTCCACCACCAACCCATCGTCACAGCTCAAACCCTCGCTTATTCTTCTCATGTGTAAAACAACAACACAAATCCCGTAGCAATCGTTCATCTTCCTCCTCCTTCTCGATGAATCGAACCCCTACCTCTCTCGATCTCTCGATTTGACTCAAATTCCTCACGAGCTTCCTCTCGATTTACTCGGTAATTTGTCATTTGCTTTTACATTTTCTCGGGTGAACAAAATGAGATGAATGAATGTAAGGTGAGTTCTTTTAGGGCTGGAGCAGGTGGATAGGTACACCCTGGATAAGTCCACCCCCGGGCCCAGGTGCTTTTAACAAGTGGTCACTTCGATAGGGGCTAACCAAGTTGGCGAGTCCCTTAACTTTGTGCTGGCTATTATTTAATACTTCTCCAAACATGAGTGCCCCTTGACTTTAACTTGGCTCCAGATAGTGTTCCTTCCTTGGTGAAATGACCTTTTTGCCCTTTTGGCTCAAATTGGGTGGTTTCTTCTTCTTTTCTTCCGTGTGACTCCAAAGTAGCTATAAAACTCAAAACAAGCGTAAAATACATAATTTACACGAAAAATAGCAAAGAAAGCATAACTGGCAGTGAAGTTGAAGTCTGTGGTCACTGAAATGAATACACTCTGGTGCTATTGTGTTGGTAGTTTGCAGGGCAAGAACAGGATGTAGGAAGGAATTGTGAGTCTTGAACTGGATTTGTGTGCACACCAGTATGGGTTATGAGAATGGTGAAGATTTGTTGCAGAGATGAGGCGAGATGAGGTTGCGAGGGTATGATGCTTTTGGCTGCAAGTGAGGCTAATTTGTTGAACCGGTGGTGGTTGTGATTTGGTGATAAAAGTGAAAGATAGTGCGGCTGCTAGGTGGAGCATTTGAGTTGGTGCGGGGAAGATGGCGGGGCTAAGATGTTGAGGCTCTTGCTATGCGGCTATGAGCTAATGAGGCTATTATGGGTGGTTCTCATGAGTTATAGGGAATGTTGCGGGATTGAAGGTTTGTGATGGCATGAAAATTTCGGGTGGAATAGAATTTGTGATGTGACATGGGCCTGCAATGGATTAGGCGTAGTCTTTGTGTCGAATGGGTTACAAGTGATGGCGAGGTTGCAATGGGGTTTGGCATTTGTCTTTGGTCTTTATTAAATTGGATCAGGGCTGACTGTTGCTGTGAATGGATAAACAAGGCAATGATGAAGCTTAGGGGAGTAGATGAATCTGTAGGTGGTTTTGGAGGACAATGCAAGTGTTGGCCTGGTTTTGTTGAGCTGAATTGCAGATCAGGGATAATGGAGCTGCTGGATTACATTAATGAAGGTGTTGGTGCTATAAGCTTGCTGTGACTAAGCCATTGCAGGTGGTGGTGGTAAGCTACATGAATTGCAGGGGACTGAGACAGGATGGCCTGAGATGCTATTGCATTTGAGTTAAGCTGGAATTGCAGGTGGCTACTGTGGTTTGAGACAGAGGATTCTTGAATTTTGAAGGCTGTTAGTGATCTTTCTTGATGAAGACATGAGGTGGTGACTTGAATGAGAATTCTGGTCTTTGGTTGGTAGAGCTGAGATTGCAGAGTATATGAAGCTGAATTGCTTGAGTTTGAATCCAAGTTAGTAATGCAAGGAGCTACAGATGACTGGGATGGAGTAGTTCTGGTTCTGGCAGTGAAGGAGAAATGGCAGGCGTGAGGAGAAGCCATAATGCATGATCATGGTGCATCAGGGTTCAGGTTGTGCAATTGGCCTGGCCTGGCTTGGCCATTCAGATCATTTCGGCTGATCCAGGTCTGACTCATCATGGCACACCTTGACCCGATCCGACTGGACACCTTGACCCGATCCGACTGGATACCTTGACCCGTCCGACCCGTTGACCGGTGACCGGGCGGACTTTGCCGGTCACCGGAGCTGTTTTCCGGCCGATTTCCGGCCACAATACCAGACTTCCGGCGACCGTTTTTGGGGCGTATTTTCTACACGGGTTTCTCATCCTTATGGGCTTGGTGGATTCTCACCTAATGGACTTTGAAGACTAGACCTAATTTTAGAAGTTAGAGAAACATATAAAAAAGAGGACTTTTACCTAATTGAGGATATCTTTGATCTTGGATCTATTATTCTTTTTGCCTCTACTTTGTTCTAGGGTTTAAAAACATGAAACTTCTCTTTCTTCTTGTTATGAACTCCATGAATATGAGCTAGAGTTTTTTTATTATTGGTTATGGAATAAGTTGGATTTCCAAATATGAGTTTTAATTCAATAAATTAGTTTTCTCTCATATTATCGTTTATGATTCACCATGAATATTGTTACATGATTTGAATGCTTGTTAGTCGAGTCGCGAATCGATTGAGTTTGTTTTCATCTCTATTGCTAGATTAGGGTTATTATACGCAAAAGTGATAATTCCGGATTGCAAGTAGCATAAATATGATTATAGTTTGTAGTGATATATTCTTATGATCATATGTGAGTCTTAACCTTTGTTAAATCGGATTAGTGCGCTTTCCACGTTCGATTGCTTTGATTGGCCTGATTTCATAGAACTTAACGCATCTAGGGAATTAAACTTGATTAGTGCTTTTACACGTTAGGTTGTTCCTTTAGGTAGAATTCATATTCGCATCTTTTAATGTGTTTGTTGATGACATGAGGAGATTTGCGGGATATTCTTGCGATAAAGGTATTCTAGGGTCTTTGATAAAAGTTGAGATTAAAATATCAATTCTAGTTATTGTGGTGAAACCATGTTTGTGATTGAAAACGAAATCCATGACCAATACTTTTCACATCCTTGATTTGATTTATTTGCTTTGCTTTATTTGCTTTTATTTAGTTTATTATAATCACAAAACCCCGGTGTTATTTATAGGGAACCGAAACAATTTGACAACCTAGACCTCTCTGTGGGATCGATCCTTTCTTGCCCTTGCTATATTTATATTTTGAGTAGTAAGAAAGTGTAATTTATTTTTGACGCTTACGACAGCGATCACGCGGATTCTTTTTGAGAGAACGTTGAAGCGGCTTCAGGAGAGAGCGTTGAAGCGGCTTCTTCTAGGGAGAGCGTTGAAGCGGCTTCAGGAGAGAGTGTTGAAGCGGCTTCTTCTGGAGAGAGTGTTGAAGCGGCTTCTTTTGGAGAGTGCGTTGAAGCGGCTTCAGGAGAGAGTGTGCGTTGAAGCGGCTTCTGGAGCGTGCGTTAATTGAAGCGGCTTCTTATGGAGAGATCGTTGAAGCGGCTTCAGGAGAGCGTTGAAGCGGCTTCAAGAGAGCGTTGAAGCGGCTTCAGGAGAGAACTCCAGTGAGGGCGCCCTTAACCCTTGATTTCGAAAAATGAGGTCTTCCCGTTCTTCTGAGGCGATATGATATGGCAGATGGGAAGACGACACACAAATAGTGCTGGCCGACAAGTCATGTTTTCTCCTCATGGGAAAGAATACCGTTTCTACTGTAACATCTCAACGCATGCAATGATGGCAATGGTGATTCGAAATAGGGGAGATAACAATAATGGTTAAGGATTCGACCAACCTTCAGTTTGATTTTCCCTTGCGAATTACATGCTTATTGATTGACCGTCTCTCTTGTGTTAAAGAATTCCTTGACTGACGGCGAAGGAATTTCATGCTAAGCCTCAGTCCCCAAGTGTGGTTTACGTGATTCTATCATGTGCGGTCGATGGGTTTACCATGATGAGGATATCACCCTCTTGCTGATGACTATGTACAAAACAGGTTGGCTGGAGCTTGGATGGCTGCGATCACGATCCTTGACAAGGACGAGTGATGACTACATGCATAAATCTTGGTAGTGACGAGTGGTGGCTACGTCCATGGATCATGAAAGGAAGGAGCGGCAGCTACGAGCACGAACCTTGGTCGGCCACGACCATGAATATTGACGGGCTTTAATAAATCACGCATGCGAGTTTATTCTCCCTTCTTTATTTTTTGTTGAAGCAGCTCTTCCCTGATTCCCTGTGTGCGGAAACTTTGTTTGCGTAAATGCTCCATCATGGTTTGTACGGTTTCGTGGACGGAGTCCCCAGGAACTATGCAACTCCTGACGGGAAGAGGGTGTCTGCGAACTACCTCAGTGCCTAATTGAAGTTCTCCTGCATCTATGGTAACGAAAATATTTGGGATTTGCCATTTGTTCCTGAGTTGTTGGGCGCCCGATAGGAGGTAGTTTGATGGCATCATCTTGAATCCATACTTCCATGAGTTCAATTACTTCATCGATCGGGAACAGGAAGTTTGGAGCAGCATCTCCAGTTTCTCGTTGTTGTGCAGGAGTCTTAGCCGCGGCCTTTCGTGATGGGGCCATCTGATGCGCTGGTGCTGCACGTTTGAGTTATTGTTCTGGAGATTTTCCTGTTTTCTCCTACGCTCACCACGCTTACAAAGGGTTGAGTGTTATATTGTTTGTTGATGAGACGTTTGTTTCCTCGAATCTCACGTGTATCTTCATTCCTTGCGGGCCCGATTCCTTCCAACAAGGCTGGTGCTGTTGTAGCCAACCGCTTAGCAGCTTCATGAAGTTCAGAGAACGTCTGGAAGCGCAGGTTCTCCAGTAAAGCGTGATAGACAGGTGCCATGCCATTAATGCACAACTTAGGTTTACGCTCTCCCGGTAAGTGACTTTGAGAACTCTTTCAGACGGAAGACATGATTGTATTCGTGCTCTTCTAATGACTCCAGAAAACGAGAGATGTGTTCACGAGCATTACAAGTTCCGTCATAAAGGGAAAATTGAGGAAATGAGCATCCTCTTGGAAGAGGAACTCTTTGCACATCAGGAGGATACGGAGATTGATGCTGGTGCATGTCCACCGGGTTTTCCTTGCTTCGATTTTGGAGGAGACGCTCCAGATCCTCACGTGTGATAAAGTTGGACGGCTGATCCCTTTCTCTTGCACGCTCAGGAGCAACAAGAACTTCCTCATCTATGAATGCACGCCCTGTTGAAGTGCTTGCGCCAAAAATATTGAAAGTACTCCTTAGTGGTTCCACGGGATGACGCATCTCTTGTGGTAGTCGTTCTGTTAGCGTCTCGAGGAAAGTGAGTACCTCTTTCTGAGTTGTAGACATGTCCGTCTGAGCCTTAGCGAGAACTTCTTGTCTTTCCATTAAATATTTAATGGTAATAGGGGGTTGGCCTCCTCTGGCTCCTGCATTCTCTCGTCCTGATGGGAAGTGGCAACAGCTCTAGTAACGACCGGGGGTGTTACGCTTAAAGAAACATTGGGGGTGGCGGCAGTGTCTCTGGCTCTGGTAATTGGAGGTGTCACGCCTAAGGGAACGTTTCCTGCGCCGCTGGTGTTGGTGGTTGAGGATGCAGTGCCACGAGATGCGTTGATCGTGCTGGTAGGTGGTACAGTGGTGTCACCGGCAGGAATATTGACACCAGGGGTGTCATCAGCGCCAGTAACATCGGGATTTGTCGCTGATCCAGACCTAAGATCCACCATCTTGAATTTGAGAAAAATTGTAATGAAATTAAAAATTGAACTTGCAACCAAGAGTTTAATCTCCCACTGTGGTCGCCAAT
This sequence comes from Papaver armeniacum, assembly GCA_023531295.1. NCBI lineage: Eukaryota > Viridiplantae > Streptophyta > Magnoliopsida > Ranunculales > Papaveraceae > Papaver > Papaver armeniacum. The sequence goes on from JAJJWW010016756.1 coordinate 41,346, forward strand.
TATTTTGGGGTAAAAACTGATTCTACGATTTTTGGTAAATTTGGGGTGTGTTGATGAGAAACGAATTCAAACCCTAAACAAATGCACTGCACGAGAGTACTTTTGAGTTCGAGAGATCAATCTGTAAGACTCTGGCCTAAACCAAGAAATGGTCGTTCCAGATTCATTTCGGTCACAAGGTGAAGGAGAAGGGTTGATCTTAGGGAGGGAAGTAGAGAAGGTGTTTGAGATCAGAGTGTTGAATTATGAAAGTGTGGTTGTTTATGACTTGTGTATCAGAAAATGGTTTCTGGATACTTGTGTTGATAACACTTGTGTTCTCCCCTTTTTGTTGAAATAGGTCGAAAACCTATTTATACAAGTCATTTGAAAGCAACCCTGATCTCGTAGGAAATAGAGAAGATTAAGTAGTGGATTAGTGGAGTTGTGTAAGAGGTGGTGATCATTACGTGGTCACATCTTCACCCACTACTTCCACCGTTTTTAATCGTTCGTCTTTTCTTGACACGTTCTCGTAATGGACGCGTTGCACGTCGCACGCTGTAAACCGTCAGACCAATACCCCAGTAAGTACCCCCAGTTTGTGACATGTTTGATGTCTCGAATAAGTGTGTCAAGTCGTGGGACTTGCCGCGGAGAATAGCATATGGTGCTATTAGGTGAAACAACTAAGTTGTTTATGAGGCCGACATAAAATATCGTATGTATTTGATGCATAAAAGCAGTTCAAATTAATCGATGTGTATGAAGCATCGTTGTTTTAGAGCTTTATTGAATAAGTCACGGATTAAGCGCCTTAAAAGAGGTAGCGTGATCGACCACCTTTGGGTGATCGTTTGGTGGCTCTAGGGACATGCCATCACTTGGTCGATCACTGCTCGTGGAGGAGGGGTGGCCGGTGATCATGGCGTCACCCTCCTGACCATCTAGAATCTGATCTAAACCGTCCGACCAAGCTAGCAAAGTTGGTCTGACAAGATGATTTGCGGCAGTTGAACGCCGCCGCTGATTATATTTTAGGGTTTGAAGCTCCACGGCCAACCCCTCTTTGGGCGAGCGTTCCGGGACATCGAGCCCTAGTTCGAACAGGCCGGTCGGCCATGTGTAGAGGTGGGTCAACGGTGATCACACTGATATCTTCGGGTTCGCCTGAAATTGAATCTAAGCCGCTGAACTAGGCCGGCGAAGATGGATGGTCGTGATTGATTTGCGACAGTAGGGCGTTTCCGCAAACGCAATTTTAGGGTTTTCAAAGCAGCGCGTTCACCTTACTTTGGGCGAACGATTTGATGCGCTCTGGTTTCGTAGTGGACAGGTCGATCAACCAAGGGGGGAGTTGGGCCAAAGGTGAACACGTCGGCATCTCTTTGATCGCTCGAAATGCGATCCAAGCCGTCCAACTAGGCCGACTAAGTTGGATGGACGTGATGCGTTTTGAGACCGTTTTTGTCGGTCTCAATTCGTTTGAGCTATTTTATGCAGCGTGAATGTCCATGTTTAGGTCGGCGTTCGAAGCACTTGTGAATGAGGGGAATAAGACTTGATCGACTAGGGCACTAGTGGGCCCGCCGGTGGTCACTATGGTGATTGCCTAGTTTCGCTAGGAAGAATCTAAACTTGTTAAATCGTGTGGCTAAATCGTGTGGCCGTGATTATTTTTGAGACTGATATTAACAGTCCAGATTTTCTTTAAGAATAAATATGTGTTCGATCACGCTAACTTTAATTAAAAAAGTGTGTGAACGCGTTGATCTCCTTGTCAGAGAGCGATGTAGCCTGTATGAGTATTTTTGTGCAGATCCCAACATTGGCACTTCGGGAGATTCATGCTTCAATATTGAGAGTTCGACTGGGAACATAGCACATGTAAATACTAGGCAAGTCATGCATTAGTCAATAATGCTGGCAGAAAATAGAATTCACAGAATATTTGGGATTGCTACTACACGCACCATTCTGAGTGAATTTCATATTTATACTGAGTTGCTCAATACATATATATATATAAGTAAAGAGGTTTGAACACTCATTACTTTCGAATGGCCTTTATTCCTTTGCAGGATTACATCGCTAAATATAGGGTTTACGATTTTAGCCCTTGAACTAAAAACCACCATCAACAGTTCTATGTTATGTGGATTAAACATGAGTCCTTTAAACATCAACTAGAAACTGCTTGGAGTACTGAGACTGCTGGTTCACCAGCTCATAAGCTAATTTTTAAGCAACAACCAACAATAAAAAGACTTTATATTTGGAATAAAATTGAATTTGGTGACATTTATAAAAATATTAGTAAACTTCAAGATCAACTTCTTGTTGTTCATAAAGAGCAAGCTTCTAACACTCAACGTGATAAGCTCATTGATATATTAATAAGAAAAACTAGATTATTGGTTTGATATCAAAAAAGATTTCTATAAGCAGAAAGCTGGTGATAAATTTATCCTTGAGGCTGATAATAACTCAAGGTACTTTCATACTCTTGCTAATAGAAGAATTTTTAGGAAAAATATTGATTGCATTTATGACAGTACTGGGAACTGGTATGATAACAGAGAGGATATTGCTACGATCCTTACTACTCACTTTAGTTTTGTTAGTTGTTCTGCAAATATTCATATCCCTGAACATATATTTGATATTGTGCCTATTGTTATTAATGAAATTGATAATGCTGAAAGCTTTGTTAGGGTGCCCACTGATGATGAAATTTATCAAATAGTAAAGACTATGGCTTCTTGGAGTTCTCCAGGTCCAGATGGTTCCAAGCAGGTTTTTACCAAACTAATTGGAGTATTGTAGGTAATGATGTTGTGCATGATGTGCAAATTTTTTTCTTAACAGGTAATATGCCTAGATAATTTATTAAAACCCATCTCTCCTTGATACCTAAAGCTGATACTGCTAAGCATGTTGTAGACTTTAGGCCAATAGGTTTGTGTAACACTATTTACAAAATTATCTCAAAAATTCTTGCTAATAGAATTAAGCCACATTTGAAGCATATTATATCTCCCTTCCAAGCTGCATTTGTTCATGGTAGAATTATATATGATAATATAATTATTGGTCATGAAATGATTCATACAATGAAGCATAAAAAAGGACAAAGTGGTACAATGGCCTTGAAATTGGATTTTTCTAAGGCTTTTGATATTATAGTGGCCTTTTCTTATAGGCATGATGAAAAAGATTGGCTTTCCTGATAAGTTTTTGTAGTTTGATAGAGCAATGCATTAGCACAACTAAGATATCCATTTTACTTAATGGTTCTCCTACATAAGAGTTTTCTCCATCAAGAGGTATAAGGCAAGGGGATCCTTTATCCCCTTATTTATTTATCATTTCTATGGAGTATGTTTCTAGATTACTTATGAATGCTTCTAATAATCATGTTATTTCTAGTGGTAAGGCTACTATGAATGCACCTGCCATAACCCATATTTTGTTTGCAGATGATATCCTGATATTCACTAAAGCATATTTGCATAACATTGCAGGTATTTTGGATGTTCTTGAGCATTTTGGTATGTATTCTGGCCAAATGCTTAATTTTTCTAAGTCTAGTGTCTACTTTTGTAAGAATATTAACCCTAAATCCAAGACTCTTCTTGCTAATGCTCTTAAGATGTCTGAGATGAAGGATTCCGATAAATACTTAGGAGTTACTCTTCTTTTGGGAAGGGATAAAACTAAAGCATTTTTAAGACTGTTTTGCATTCTTTTGGATCTAGACTAAAAAATTGGAAATGCAAAACTATAAATCACTCTGCAAGAACAACTATGGTAAAGCATGTCCTTAACACCCTTCCAACGCTTCAAATGGGTAGTTTTAGGATACCTAAAACCATGATTGCTCAAATGGATTCCATTCAAAGACAATTCTGGTGGGGTAAGGATTGTCATAAAGGTTTATACTTTATAGGATGGAATAAGCTAATGATACCTAAATCTTCAGGAGGATTAGGCTTTAGAAATCTAGAACACTTTAATACTGGTCTCTTAGCTAAAGTGGCTTGGAGAGCCTGTAATGATGATGAGTCTCTCTGTTTTCAAATTCTTAAAGCAAAATATACCAAAGATGGTAGTTTTTTGCAACTAGATAAACTCAAGGATGAATGTTCTTGGCTGTGGAGAAGTTTTTACTCAAGCCTTGAAGTTGTGCAGCAATACACCATGTGGGCTGTAAGATGTGGCACTAAAATTAACATATGGCTAGATTGTTGGGTTATAGGACTTGATAGCCCACCTGTACCAACTATAGGTGCATCTAGTTATGAAAATTTTAATAGAGTCTGTGATCTTTTCTTACCAGGGACTAGAGTATGGAACATTGATGTTGTTACTTATGTATTCCCTCAGAGTTGTGCTGATCTTATTCTTAAGATGGTGATTCCTCTAACATGTGATGATTTTATTATATGGATACCTAACAGAAAAGGTAAGTTTTATGTTAAGAGTATAATACAATTTGTTCTAATTATGTTAATAATATTGTTTCTGTGGATAACATCCCTAAGGAGGTTTGGAAAAACTTATGGCAGAGTAAAATCCCACATAGAGTTCAACTTTTTATATGGAAATACATTAAGAACATAGTTCCGGTGAGAGCCAAAATTATTGTGTACAAACCTGAAATTCAGACTGAATGTGGTTTTGTAAGTGTAGTTCTGAGACTATGATTCATTTATTTTTTGAGTGTAGCTTTGCTAGAAGCTGTATGGATGTCTATGAACATTAACATAGATCAGATTGCAGGTAATTTCTCAAATATTCAGAATTGGATTATAACTTGGTTTTCCTCAGGTAGTAATGGCGCTTTGGCTTTATGCTTAAATGAGAGAAACTATGTTTGCAGACTAATGTGTACAATCTGGTATATATGGAAAGACAAATGTTCTCTTATATTTCAGGGTACTAAGCCTAATGTGCATTGTATAACTTCCAGAATTTATAATCTGTTAAATTATTGCTTTGAAATCTCAAGTACTCAGGAAAGTAATACAGCTAAGCTACATATTAAAGAATGGATTCCACCTGATAAGGAATTTATGAAAGTCAATATTAATAGTTCTTATATACATGATACTAGGAAATGAAGTGTTGTACTAATTCTGCGTGATTTTGCAGGTAAATGTCTAGGAGCCATAGGAATAAATTTTGATGAGGAAGTGGATGCAGATTATGGGCCTGAGCATTTTCAGTATAAAGCACAGCGGTAGAATGGATGGAGGAACTGAATATTGAGAAGGTTATATTTGAAATGGACTGCGATAATGTGATACATTCTATAATAGAGAGGGAATCACAAGTTCATTGGTTCAACTCAACTATAATTGCAATTGTCAAATTTAAATGAAGTAGTAGTAGTAAACTTTGGTTTTTTAAGTCTATTCATAGACTAAGAAATAATGTAGCTCACTCTTTAGCTCGTAAAGTGAGAGATGAGGAAACAAGCTTTCATTTTGATTCAGATGTTCCAATATTTATTACAAAAATTCTGAAAGAGGATTATTGTAATAATTTGGATTGATGAATAAAATTTTCTTAGTATCAAAAATAAAAATATATTCTGATATTCACACAAACTATAAAGTACACATGAAACCAGAAATATGTTTTGTTGTTGGGACCGGTCCTGCAAGAGATCTCCAATAGGGGTCGGTCCTGCTGTAGATCTCCAATACGGATTGGTTAGATCCCCAATAGGAATCGGACCACCAATCTCATTGATTCCTTTCAACTACGAAACAAGTTTCACAAGTTTACTTCCTTAAACTCATGTAGTTGTTGATGGTGGATTTTCATTTAAGGTTAAAATTGTAAAAGCCATAAAATTATGCGCTAACATCTTGTAAAAGATAAAGCCATTAATAAGTGTTGAATACTTCTTCACTTTACTAATTCACCTAGAATGGAGCATGTGGCAACAATCCCATTATGTGAATTAAATACACGAAATTCATCCAGGTTGGAGCATGTAGCAACAATCCCATATACCCTGTGAATTTATAGCATTATTAATTAATGCGTGAGCAGCGACCTTTGTATTTCTGTACTCATTATCAGTGCGGCATGACGACTGAGTGTTGCTCTCCACAGAGCAACACGAACCTCCAAGCATTATAATGAAAGCATGTACGAAATACCCATACAGGCTGCAACTCTCGGTGTGTTATAGTAGCCCGATTGAGCAACTCTCGGTGTGTTATACTAGCCCGATTGAGCATCCGGACTGTCCGTATCAGTCTGGATATGATCTCGTTCATCCAACTTCACCAGCATGATTGGATGGCCCGGATCAATTCCATAACCCCCAAGCAGGTATGGAATATTCACTGCCGAGCCAACGCGGACCCCGCATGGTCGGCCTCCCCAAAAGATTGGCATAGCTTTCCAAAACGTCCAAACCAGAGCGGTATGGACGGAAAACCCTAAATTAGGGTTTGCGGCATATTACATGTGTCGCAAAACAGTCTCAACCATCCATCTTCGCAGGTATAGATGGAGGGTGTAGATGTAGATTCAAATGGCCCAGAGCATGTCAACACAATCACCGAGGGCCCGCCTACATACCTGACCAATCGGTCAGGACCAACCATGGTTGGTCATCCCATCGGGCGCCCGAACAGAGCATGACGCACGGCCGTGAAACTCAAAATTAGGGTTTTAAACATCACGAGCGTCCATTTTCTCCAAGCACGAATGAAAGGTTCGAGATTAGATTAAGCGAGTCCGGCCATACCAAAGCATGACCACCGTGGGCCCGTCTATCCCCTCACACGATCGGCCAAGGCATATCATGCCTGGCTATCCCAAAACGCAGCAGCGTCCAAACTAGCGTGGTCACACTTCCCAAAGCGCAACCGATCTCGACCACTCAACTTCACCGGATGATTTGAGTGGCTTAGATCACGTTTTCATGGGACAGTCAGGTATAGGCGTGAACATCAGCCTACCACCTACACTCCAGACCGATCGGCCAAGACCGACCAAGAATTGGTTGTCTTGGAACGCGCGCCTGAAAATGGCATGATGTGCGGCTCTTTCGGCACTAGTTTTCTGTCACAAATTGATCTCGACCACTCAACTTCACCGGACGAATTGAGTGGCCCAGATCATACTTTCGTGAGATAATGGGGTATAGGCGCCTACACCGTCATGCCGTCTACACGCATGTATGATCGGCCTGGCCAAAATCGTATCCCAAGCTTGGATTCGCCCAGGCCGAAGAGGGATGCTTGCGCACCTCCTCTAAAACCCTAATTTCATCAACGGTCGCAGATGAGTGTCTCAAAGATCATCTCGTCCGTCCAACTTCACTTGGCTTGGTTATACAACCACAGTCGGGAGTTAATTGGTCGAAGAAGGCGTCTTGGTGATCACCACCCGTCACTTTACCACACCATGATGCAAGTACAAAGCATAAAATACACACGATACTTCACAAGTATTGACCTCATGAATAACGCGGTTATTCAATTTAGCATTACATGCTACTTTCTGTGGGTTCCACGATCCACACACTCGAGACATCAATCATGTCACAAACTGGGGGATACATACTGGGGTATCGGTCTGGCGGTTTACAGCGTGCAGCGCGCAATGCGCCATCACAAGAACGTGTCAGGAAGTCATGGACGGTTAGTGATGATGGGAGAAGTGGGCAAGACTGATCGGGTGACACTAACACACGACTCCATTACTCCATCACTCCACTTTCTCCACTTCCCACGAGATACGAAGGTTAGGCTAAAAGACTTGTATAAATAGGTTCTCCTCCCTATTTTCCAAACACAGAGAGAAAACAAGGAAACAAGTCCAGACAACAAAGGCAAGTGTTGATACAATCGTATTCAAACACCGAAACTGATAGCTTACACCCTGCAAGCCAGTTCAGCTTTCTGATACAAGTCATTCATAGCCAACACCTTCACATTCTCAACACCTTCTTCGCTTCCCTCCCTAAGATCAACCCCATCTCCTTCACTTTGTGTCTGGAACGACCATTTCTTGGTTTAGGCCGGACTTGCACAGATTTATCTCTCGAATATACAAGCACTCACCGCGCAGTGCATTTGTTTAAGGTTTAGACTCATTTCTCATCCACACACCCCAAATTACCAAAACCGGCAGAATCAGTTTTCAACCATAAACAATTGGCGACCACAGCGGGAGGTTAATCTCTCGGTTGTAAAGTCGATTTCTTCAAAATCCGATTCAATTTTATCAATTTCAAAAAGGGTATATCTTAGGACCAATTCAATCATCAATCCATTTCAAGATGGTAGAACTTCAGTGCGGATCATCAATCAATTACGATGGAGCTAGTGTGGATAACACTCCCGGCGTCGATGTACCTGTCAGTGGAGCTACCGTGGTCAATACATCTTATGGAGCCGTCACTTCTACCACCGGTGCCCAGGCGTAGCAGGAGATGTTCGGTAAGTGTAACACCTCCCATCACGAGCCAGAGCAGCCGCAAATCCCGACATCTCATCAAGTGTAACACCTCTGGTAGTCACCAGAGCAACAACTTCCACTCCTTCATCAGGACGAGGAGCCGGAGGAACGAGAGGAGGACCATCCCCCATTACCATTGCAGATTTGATGGAGAAGCAGGAAGTTCTTTCTAAGACTCAAACGGATATGGTCGCAACTCAGAAAGAGGTACTCACTTTTCTTAAGACATTAATTGATCGATTGACACAAGAGCCGGACAGCCCTGGAGCAAAAAGGAACGCATTCAACGCGACCGAGAAGGTACTTGAGCGGGGGCGGACCTCCATGGACCGGTGGATCGGGAAGAGGTTTCTCTAGTGGAAAAGCGACATCGAATATGAGCGAGAGGAAGATCGACCATGCCCTACATGGAGACTCCTACCTCGGTTGCAACCGACAAAAAGGAAGACATGGGCTAGAGCTACCCATGACCCGGATCCTCACAACGATCATTCTCAATGGCGTTCTCGAGCCGGATGTGATGGAAAGCATGATTCAATAGTTTCACTATGAACTAGGGAAGAGTTAATGATTTATCTAACCAAAGAGTTGCACGAGCATGAGACTAGTGGTGGAATCACCACCACGGTGCTTCTGGCATTGTCTTGCAGCACAGCTTAGAGTCACCTCTTGACCTCGGTCGCATCGACACTCAATCTTTATTATTTGTCACTCTTAGAATTCGGTTAGGAAGCCTTAGGTGGATCGGGAAGAGGTTTCTCTAGTGGAAAGTTTATGCGAACTTTCCCACCTCTCGAAGAATCTTAGGTTTGGTGTAACTTAGCTATTCTTCTTTTTGTTTTGCGTTTTTTCATCTTAGTTATTTCATCCTTATTTTGGAGACACTTCACATTTTTTGCATAGTGCATAACCACAGACTTGTAGCAATCAACTCTTGATCCCTTTCGAGTCCAAGTAACTCTCGGTTGCATAATCATTGTTAGTAAGCGTACAAATCCCGAGGCGAAGCTTGCTGTTGGTCACAATTACTGCTTTGTGCACTTGCATTTCTTTGTCTTCTTGTGCCCGAAACCAAAAGGAAGACAAGAAAAAGGTGCACAAAACTACGAGCAAAAGCGCAATTCGGGTAAGTGGCTCCATGATAAGTGAATACACTGAGTTGGATGAGCATGACACTGTAAACCATGTTAGGTTAGCATCTATGCACAGTTGTATGAGTATGAGCTGTGAATGAGCCAACTTGTTCTTTTGCATCATTGAAATTGTGTTGTGCATCATTTTTTGTTTTGTGATGAGCATAGACCAGCCTGCGTAACCACTAGGCTGTCTTGTATTGCTGTCTTTGAGCTTAACTTAGAAGTGTGTTGTGCATCAGTGTGCACAATCCTTACGACCCGTCTTTGTGCAGCTGTGACTAGCCCAGTCCTTGATGCGAGACCAAAACAAGGAGGAAGATCACGACCATGCCCTACTATTGAAGACTCTCCCTCCATTGAACAATGTCACATGTTCTTAAAGATGAACCTTATTCATTTAGAAAAGGAAGAATGGAAGGCAGTTCATGATAGGATGATTATTGTCCTAATAAAGTAAATCTTGAAAATAGTGTTTTATTCCTACTCATGCAACTAACAACGAATATGAACCTAATCTAGAGGTAAATGAGTATACTAGAAATGCCAATAGGGAAATGCATTTTTGTTATGATGATGATGATGAATATGATATGTTAGAAGAGCATGTGCATGCGAGAAAATATGATGGCATCTTTTGGTTCGAGAGGCGTTATGGAACCACATGAATGATACTTCTTAACATTCATATATGTGATATTGATTCGAGCTTGGGTTTGTAAAATTCTTGATGGTGAATGTGAGCATGCTCTGCTGACTTGTTTGTGACTTAGGAAAAGATGAATCTTCTGTTGACACTAATGTTCTTTTGGATCATGATATTATTGTTGTGTCTGATTCCCTGCCCATGTCACAATATGTTGCCTCCTCTGATGAATATGACATGGAAATTGATGAATTGTTCCATGCAGGTGAACATGATTTACCTTCTTATGACTTTAGGAAAGTGTGTGATGGTGCAAATGATTTTATACATGAAAATAACTTAGATGTACCTAATCTCTCTCCTGAGTCACAAATTGAAACTCCTCCACCAAACCTAGGTGTAGTTTGTCACAAAAATCTTAAACCAACTTTTCTGAGAGTTCCCAATTTAGGCCTAGAACTTTATGCCTCCCAAGTCCTCTTGGACTATTTTGCATCAAAGTATAACACCATTTTGTGCTCAAAAACACACACCTGTTGACAAGTTTAGGTTTGGGGGAAACTCATTCCCATATCTGACCTTACTTGCACTCTCATTTATATTTGTGTAAAAGCTGTTGATGTTTGTACATACCGTCTTTTGGGTTGACCCTCAACTCTTTGGAAATTTGTTAGTGTATGGTGAATTTTTCATTGTATATAATCCAGAGTAGGACTTGTTAAATTTTTCTTTCTTGAATCGATTGAGTCTTCTTGTGCATACTTTGTGCTAATCGATATGATCTCCACTTTTGAGAATGTTGGATTCTAGCCTTGATTAATGAAGCTCCAACCTTGCTCCCCGATGTCCAGGTAATCTCTTCCCTTTTCTCTTATCGGCATGGTTCTCATGGTATGTGACTGTATTTAAATTTGTATTATATGTTGACACATTGAGGACAATGTTTGATTTAGGTTTGGGGTGCATTTGCATATAGAGTTTTTAGTCTTTTTAACCTTTTATTTTCAAAAAAAAAAAAAAAAAAAAAAAAAAAAAAAAAAAAAAAAAAACTCTTTTTGTAAAACCTCCAACTTTTAGAGATTTTAGAGTCACTAGCATGCTTCTAGCTATGTTTACATAGAGTCAATGAAATAACGAGAATTTGCGGAGGAGAACACAATCGGGTTTCTTAGTTGATTAGAGCGTTAAAGTTGGATTTAACCATCTGGGAGGAGGCGGATTAGGTCTTTGTTTAGATATTCGGTAGTAGAATTGTGATCACCCATAGTGGAGACTATCCATTTTACATCAAGTGAGGCACCAACCTTGATTTTGCAACTTTCAGAAAATTTGTTAGAGTGTGTGTGTCACCTAGCATGCGAAACTCTATGTCCTCATAGCTTCTTGGATGCTTGAGACTCTTTACACTCGAAGTTGGAGAAGGTTTTGTGGGTACACCTCGGTAAACCCTCACGAGACTACAACTCGTCCACTAGGGACACCTAGGGGTTTAAAGGCTTAGTGCATACGCTAAATGCATCGAGAGAGCAGGGGTATAGTTAGGATTTCTTCATTTGTTTCACTTGAGGACAAGTAAAATTAGGGTTTGGGGTATTTGATGAGTGCCAAATATTGTATATTTCTACATCTATTTATTGGCATTTAACTCATCTTTGTGTTGAAATCGAGATATTATCCCGGGTCTGTGTTTTCTCTGTTTTCAAGAATAAATATTTGTCTTGATTAATTTTGTATTTTTAGGTAATAAATGAATAGGAGAAACCGAGGAGAAAAGAGCTGGAGACAAGCGTCTATGGGCAACGATCATTGACAAGGAAGACATGGGCTAGAACCCATGGCCGGATCACCATTTGAACCGTTGAGATCTCCATCTTAAGCATCCAGGGGTCGGCTCCTTCACTCACATCATTCCTTGATGCATCAGGCGTTCAGATTTTGGATCAGCGCTCATAATGGAAGAGAAAACACCTAACTCCCTATACCCTATCAGAAAAACCCATTTCCTCTCTTCTTCTTCTCTTTCTTCTCTTCTCCTCTCTCGATTGCGAGCAACTTCACATCTCTCCCCCATACCACCTTCACGGACATGTTGCAAAAGTCTTCACCACAACCCCTTGGCGCACCACCTCCTACTGCTCTACCTCTAAAGAGCAGTTTTCTCTTTCTTAGCTTCTCTCAACCTAGAAGCTGTTAGAAAAACTAGAACTAGAACCCATGCATGGCGAGAAAGTATTAATGTCTAGTGGAAAGCGTGATTTGGGTGAGAGATTTTATTTAATTTCTGTTTTTGAATTAATTTAGGGTTTGATATTTTGGCAGATATAAATAGGGTTGATGTGTGTTGATAGAAGGTATGCCTGGGCTAGCCAGAGCACCAATTAGTGTTAATTTGTGTTATTTTTAGTTTAATTATGTTTTAATTCCATTTCTTGGGGTGTTGATGAGATCTAGTTTTTCCATGATTAAGCATATCAATCTTCATGTGTTCCTGTTTTAGGATTAATGTTTAGTTAACAAATCAAAGCAATGCAGTGATATGTCACCTAGGAAGAGTTAATGACTTATCACACATCAAGGATTCTAGTTGAGTTCAAGACGACCCTTATCTACACAAGAGCGTCTTCGAATGTAATTACTCTTAAGACTCTCGGGACATCCAAGGTTCTCCAGGAGCGTCTTGAAGTAATTACTCTTAAGGTCTCTCGGGACATGGTCTAAGAGAAGCCTACCACAATGACGAACTTCGAGGGAAACCAACCCAGCACACACAAGAGAAGCTCCGCGAAAAGAATCAGACAAAGTTCGTTGCGTCCCACTTCCCACGTGGGCGTCAATTCATGAAGAAGACCGGCTTGCATCATTGAGGGATAAAACCCACGATGCATCTTTGCTGACGAAACATTCTTCTCTATCCTGTGAAGCCACGACCCACGTTCACACGAAGAGGGAATGAGCTTTTGTGGCGAGTCGTGACCAGAAATGGAAAACGGTATACCGACACTGCCATTATCAATTAGCAAGGGAGATTTTTACCCAGTCTCTCCGCCCAATGGAATGCTACAACATCAACGAACCACAAGAACAAGTGCTAGATGCTCCACAACAGCTGCAAGATGGCACCAACTCCACAAATGATGAGATTGAAATCGTTGAGGAATCTCCTAGGCCTATCTCTATCGAGATCAACCTTATGTACGGATAAACGCACGAAGCTCGTGGAACTTCTCAAAGAGTACCGGGACATATTCGCTTGGAGATATGAAGGAATGCCATAACTTCTTAGACATATGAAAATTGATTTAGTCACCCATCATCTACATGTCATACCCGGATCCAAGTCGGTTAAACGGTTATAGTTCAGACACGAGGAAAATGGATAGATCAGGTGCTGCATAGACTTCAGAGACTTGAACAGGTGCTGCTCCAAAAATGATCCTCCTCTACCTAACATCGACATGTTAGTAGATGCAACCAGCGGACACGGCATGTTCTCCTCCATGGATGGATGTAGCGGCTACAACCAGATAAGGATGTACGAGCATGATACAAGTAAGATAGCTTTTCGAACTCCTCTCGGAAATTTTTATTATACCATACTGCCATTTGGTTTAAAGAATGCCGGTGCAACGTATCAACGCTCTATGACGGAAATCTTCCACTGGAGCCGATACCTCAAGGGAGCAGCCTTAAGAAGATAACGATGTCCACGCGTCATATCGAGCAAGATCGAAGAAGAATCATTAATATATATATTTAAAAATGTAAAAAAGATAGGGAAGCCGATACCTCAAGGAGCGACCTCAAGAAGATAACGATGTCCACGCGTCATATCGAGCGAGATCGGGTGAGTCACTCTATCGGAAGGTGGTCGAACAAGATTGCGAGTCACTTTATCATCGAGTGGTACATGTTTATCATGATATGTTGGAGAATCCGCGCTTTTGGTCATCCTATGGAGCCGTTGAACGCTCATCTACAACAACATATGCCCCGATAGAAAGAACCGGAGCCTGCCGTAATGAAGAGCCTCATAATGTTTGTAGGGAATATATCTCACCAACAAAGCGATACAACCTTGACGCCTTCGGAATAGCGGTTCCACTGAAGCGGCAAGAGGAAAACCATCGAGATACAACATCTGCGCGTCCGTCAACTCCAACTCCCATTACCACATGCACGACTCCCACAATGATGAAACAATGTCCAAGATATTCCATATTTGGCTCGACAACAACCACTACGAACAAACCATGTAAACCACGTTTGAGGACCGAGGCTCGAAGCATGAAGTTCCTTCACCGTCGATCAAGGAATTCTTCAACATGAGAGAGATGGTCAGTCAAGAAGCATGGAATTCGCAAGGGTAAATCGAGGCGAAGAGGGAAACACTTCAACGCTCCCTCTAGCAGAAGCTGCTTCAATGGTCTATTGAAGAACCGCCTCAACGCTCTCTCCGGGACCCACGTTCGCTTCAGAATCCTTCTTCAACACTCTCTTCGGGACCCACGTTCGCTTCAGAATCCTTCTTCAACACTCTCTCCAGGATCCACCTCAACGTTCGCACCAGAAACACTTTAACATCTTCTCGAGCCGTTTCAACACTCAAGCTACAACAATAATTTGCGCTCTTGTCAAGTTATCTTTGATGTACTCATTGCTCAACATACGTCTCATCCATCCTTCATGAGGGCCCAGCGGAGCATGAAAAACCTTGAAGTCGATAGGAGAAGGGTTATCTTGTGGAACGGATATTTTCATATAGTTGAAAGGGCGCGGTGAATAACTCACCATCAATGTTCGGCATATCTTTGAAGCTGTCAACACCTCCCGACTTGGCTTTGACATTATCCCCGAGAAGACATCTCAACAGGAGTTCTTTTCTTCATTCTATAATAAAAGACATGAGTCAGTACTTGTATAAAAACGCGTGAGATGTGTAGTCACACACGACAGAACACACATTCACGTTGGAGTACACAAGGCTGGTATTGGGTCCAAACAACGGTGTTGATCAAGTCACAAGTCCGGTATTGCTCGAGTCTCAAGTCCGGTATTGCTCAAGTTTCAAGTCCGGTGTTGATCAAGTCACAAGTCCGGTATTGATCAAGTCACAAGTCCGGTATTGCTCGAGTTTCAAGTCTGGTATTGATCAAAGTTACAAGGCTGGTATTCGAATTAAACAGGCGCACGCACGCGGGGCGGTTTCGGTCGAAACACGGGGTCGACGTTCGGTGAGGCACGCGGCGGGTCCTACTTGATCCCGCCCCAGTTGGTCGAAGCGAGACACAGCCCGTCCCCAATCAAAGCTCTCTCTCCAGAAGAAGGCGTTTCAGGTCCAACGCTTCAACGCTCTCCCGGGCCTGCTCCATAAGCTGCTTCAACGCTTTCTACAGGACCAACATTTATATTTGAGCACACAAGGTTCATTTTTAAAAAAATCAAGCTTGCTCACATCGGGTCCCACGTTCGAGCAAAGCAAACAGCAAGGCCGGTGTTTGGTCAAAGCATCAAGTCCGGTGTTTAGTCAAGCTAGCTGGGTCATTTTTTTGGTCGAAGTAGCAAGATGACACTCGAGCAATTACATCAACCGTACGGTCAAAGTAGGCACATGACATGGCCGACGTTTGAAACATGTACACGGTGGTCCCGCATTTGATCGAAGCATGCACATCTGCCCATGTTCGAATCAAGCATGCTTACATCGGGTCCCACGTTCGATCAGCGGACGCTTGTCGGACCCACGATTAACCAAAACAGGCACACCAAGCCCACGTTTGATCAAGCGGTGCAGTAGCCCCACGGCGAAAGCAGGCGTGTGATTCATCGAAGCGAGGCAAGATCGACCTCATGCTAGGGGAACACTCGCCTAGACGCCTCTTGAACGTGACATGCTCCAAGGACAGGATGACCCGTCTCTCCTGGTAACATCTAACTTTGTCTCATAAGCTTTGTCTTTAACTGTCACCATCTCATGCCTACCCCACAATGGTGTAACCATTACGTGCTAGGCAGGGGACTTAATGTTGATGGTGGATTTTCATTTAAGGTTAACATTGTAAAAGCCAGAAAATTATGTGCTAACATCTTGTAAAAGATAAAGCCATTAATATGTGTTGAATACTTCTTCACTTTACTAATTCACCTAGAATGGAGCATGTGGCAACAATCCCATTCTGTGAATTAAATACACGAAATTCATCCAGGTTGGAGCATGTAGCAACAATCCCATATACCCTGTGAATTTATAGCATTATTAATTAATGCATGAGCAGCCTTGTATTTCCTGTACTCATTATCGGTGCGGCATGACGGCGAGTGTTGCTCTCCACGAGCAACACGAACCTCCAAGCATTATAATGAAAGCATGTACGAAATACAAAATGCAACTCTCGGTGTGTTATACTAGCCCGATTGAGCATCCGGTATGCAGTATCGACCGGATATGATCTCGTTCATCCAACTTCACCAAAGCATGATTGGATGGCCCGGATCAATTCCATAACCCCCAAGCGGTATGGAATATTCAGCTGTAGAACCAACGCGGACCCCGCATGGTCGGCCTCCCCAAAAGATTGGCATAGCTTGCCAAAACGTCCAAACCAGAGCGGTATGGACGGAAAACCCTAAATTAGGGTTTGCGGCATATTACATGTGTCGCAAAACAGTCTCAACCATCCAACTTCGCAGGTATAGATGGAGGGTGTAGATGTAGATTCAAAGGGCCCAGAGCATGTCAATATAATCACCGAGGGCCCGCCTACATACCTGACCAATCGGTCAGGACCAACCATGGTTGGTCATCCCAATTCGTGCGCCCGAACAGAGCATGACGCACGGCCGTGAAACTCAAAATTAGGGTTTTAAACATCACGAGCGTCCATTTTCTCCGGCACGAATGAAAGGTTCGAGATTAGATTAAGCAGGTCCGGCCATACCAGCATGACCACCGTGGGCCCGTCTATCCCCTCACCTGATCGGCCAAGGCATATCATGCCTGGCTATCCCAAAACGCTCGTCCAAACTAGCGTGGTCACACTTCCCAAGCGCAACCGATCTCGACCACTCAACTTTACCGGGCGATTTGAGTGGCTTAGATCACGTTTTCATGGGACAGTCAGGTATAGGCGTGAACACCACCTACCACCTACACTCCAGACTGATCGGCCAAGACCGACCAAGAATTGGTTGTCTTGGAACGCGTGCCTGAAAATGGCATGATGTGCGGCTCTTGCGACACTAGTTTTTGTCACAAATTGATCTCGACCACTCAACTTCCTTAGGACGAATTGAGTGGCCCGGATCATACTTTTGTGAGATAATGGGGTATAGGCGCCTACACCGTCATGCCGTCTACACGCATGTACGATCGGCCTGGCCAAAATCGTATCCCAAGCTTGGATTCGACCGGTAGAAGAGGATGCTTGCGCACCTCCTCTAAAACCCTAATTTCATCAACGGTCGCGAGATGAGTGTCTCAAAGATCATCTCTTCCGTCCAACTTCACCGGCTTGGTTATACAACCACGGTCGGGAGTTAATTGGTCGATAAGGCATCTTGGTGATCACCACCCGTCACTTTACCACACCATGATGCGACTGCATAAAATACACACGATACTTCACAAGTATCGACCTCTGAATAACGGCAGTTATTCAATTTAGCATTACATGCTACTTTACGTGGGTTCCACGATCCACACACTCGAGACATCAATCATGTCACAAACGGGGGATACATACTTGGGGGTATTGGTCGACGGTTTACAGCGTGCAGCGCGCAATGCGCCATCACAAGAACGTGTCAGGAAGTCATGGACGGTTAGTGATGATGGGAGAAGTGGGCAAGACTGGTCGTGTGACACTAACACACGACTCCACTACTCCATCACTCCACTTTATCCACTTCCCACGAGATACGAAGGTTAGGCTAAAAGACTTGTATAAATAGGTTCTCCTCCCTATTATCCAAACACAGAGAGAAAACAAGGAAACAAGTCCAGACAACAAAGGCAAGTGTTGATACAATCGTATTCAAACACCGGAACTGATATATTACACCCTGCAAGCCAGTTTAGCTTTCTTATACAAGTCATTCATAGCCAACACCTTCACATTCTCAACACCTTCTTCGCTTCCCTCCCTAAGATCAACCCCATCTCCTTCACTTTGTGACCGAAACAAGTCTGGAACGGCCATTTCTTGGTTTAGGCCGGACTTGCACAGATTGATCTCTCGAATCTACAAGCACTCACCGTTGAGTGCATTTGTTTAAGGTTTAGACTCATTTCTCATCCACACACCCCAAATTACCAAAACCGGCAGAAATAGTTTTCACCCATAAACAGTAGTTAAACATAGTTTTCTAGGCATGGAATCAATCTAAAGTTTATTTCACAATCTAGTAACAAGTTACAAAGGTAGTGTTTATGTCGCAATTACGAAGTTCAAAAGATAAACATTATACTTCGTAATTCAATATATCAAAGTTGTGATACAACTTGTATATTCTTTCTTAACACTTTGATCATAATGAAATGATCAAGTCTCCAATACTAGAGATTAATATATAACTTTGCATGTTATGTTTCCAATATAAACGACTTGAAAGAAACGCGGATAAAAATGAAAATAAGTCAAGTCTTTTATTACTAACCTCGAATAGAAGGATGACGTGTTCGTTGATGTTGATACATCTTCAGGTTCTTCAGAGTAACATGAGTTTGTCTGAACATTTATAGACCTCCTATTCTAACCTAACGAAGTTGACTCTAGTAATCTAATCAAGCGACCTTGACTTTTGGAACTAAAATATGACAATCAACCTTGACATACCAACGCTTGGCGGGTTTAACCGAGCAATGCTCTAACAATCTCCCTTTTGTCAGTTTTAATGACAAAACTCTATTACATATGGAGAGTACAAGAATTAAAATATATTACATTACATAACAGTCTCTTAACTCAATCTTTATATGCTTGATTCCAAGTTTCAACAACACAATAACCTGCAGATATTCAAAAATAAATGTCGTTGTTGAAGCATTTGAATAACAAAAAGCTTTACTCTCCCTAAACAAAATCTAGGTATATACTCAATCCCAATATATTTGTCATTCACGTTTGTAGTATGTAATAACAACTTATGAGGGTACTCTTGCGAGCCTTATATGAATGATAAAATCACTCAACTCAATGTTTGTTATACATAAACATATATAGTATCATTACCTTTCTCAAAGTTTAATTGTACCACAACTTCGAAGTAATACTACGGTGATATATTTCTCCCCTAGTCAATACTTACATCTTTTTCATAATAGGTAAATCCTATAGATATAAATCCACTTCTCCTTACATTATGATCCATAAACCATATGTATGTAGTAAGATACTACTTAATAATTCTCCCCCTTTTTGTCAAAAACTTGGCAAAGGTGAAAAATCAAGATCGTAATGAATATTAACAAAAGAGTATTCAGGACTGATGAAACACATACCAACTTTTAGTTTAGAGATATCACTAAGTAAACTTAGTGTCTTCATCAAGGATATGTATAGGTACAAGTATCTCTGACAAATTCGACATCCTCTCTCCCCAGGAAGATAAGACAATTAAGCATAAGTTCAAAAGAACTCTCCCCCATTTGAGCGACCGTATTTTAATCACAAGAGAAGAAATTTCTTAGACATTAACAAATCGAGTAAATTTGTATCCAAATATTTCTCTCTCTTCTCACCTGTTACGAACAAAGAAGTTAAAAATAACGATCTCAATGTTAGGGGCACCAAAATCAAGATTTTCGTGAGAAAAACATATCATAGACAAAAACTAATCTCTAGGCCAGTTACGAACAAAGAGACAATTTAAGCGATATAACTCAAAATAAGAATATATCTTCCCTAGCTATGTACAGACGTAGAGATTATAGTTCACTCTTTGTTACTTGACGGTTATGCATTCAAGGAGATGAAAATATTCCTAGAGACCATCTTACGGAATCTAATTTGCAGTAATTTCACAATAAGTGCAATCGTGGAGAGATCAATACTGAGGTTCTCAAAAAGTTTACTCCTCTTTAACCAGTGACGAACAAAAAAAGTTAAGAGCTTAACTTTTGAGCATTATATGAGATATCAGTTCTAATCACCAGAATATGATAATACATAGTTAGAAAAAATAATTTCCAAATTCTTAAACGATCCTTGAAAGTTGTTTTGATATTTGTATGTACAAATTGTTGGAAAATGGGTTAAACAAGAGGATGAATAAACACACATGGAATGGTGTACCCACGACTCCAAGGATCTTTCAATTTTATTAGACAATAATTCGACTTTTCCCAAAAATGGCGAGTACAACAGGTCAAGGATTTATGCCTTCAAGATAAAATGAAGCCCTAACACCGAAATAAATTCAAGGATTATATTTTCATGACCCGACTGATATCATATTGTTTAAGATTTCTGATGATGTTATTAGAAAGGAAGAAAACAATAAGATTCGATGTGATTTCAAGATAAACAATTACTGTTATTTATTCGGGGTTTAATGTCCATTAGAGATGTCTGTTGATCGTCAACAAACACTATCAAGAGGCATCACTGGTAGCTATTGACAAGACAGACGTCTATTCAAATTTAAAAATAAATTTGAATTGGGGTTTCAAATTAAACCAGGAAAAATTTCAACCAAACATTGTTTCGCACTCTGCTAAAGGGTGTTGCCCTTAGACCTAAAAGGTCAGGTCGATCTTAACCCCGAGGGATTACACTCCCGAAGCCCCCTGTCGTAGAAACAAACCTAATGCATATGTTTTGAAAATATCCAATAAAAATATGCATGGTAGAATTGAAATTCGTAATACTGATTTATTTTTAATTATTTTTTTGATAAACAAGGAACATTTTCATTAATGGTTTCGAGGTTACAATGAGTTTATGATCAAAAATAAGAGAACAAAGTAACAAGAACATATCGTAAAAGTACAATACCGAGAAATCCGACAACAGAAAGGGAAGGATTACCGAAGTAAGACAAATATAAGTATGAATATGATCCGATTAAATCGGAGGAAGAATGGTTTTTCTCGAAAGTAAATCCCAACCATTTAGTTTGTTATTCTTCTTTAGAAAGATGTGCTCTCAAAATAGGAGTGATTCGCTCAAATCTCTTGTAACTAGTGATGAAGCTTTTGTCGTCAAAGAAATCACCGATGAAAATTCTATAGCCGGATAAGTTGTTGATGAAGATTCCGTCACCGGAGACAACAAAGATGAAGATTTCGTTGTCGGAGAGCATCACTATCGATCTTAGAACCCAAACCAATAACCAAGAACAACCATTAAAGCGAAGATAAACCTCAAAAGAATAGATAAAACCACCATAATGGTGTAGATAAGTAGAAAACATAATACTCCCTCTGTCCAAGATATATAGGCGGAGAAGAAAAAATCTCCTAGATTAAGAAAAATATATAGGTTCCATAAATATCTGCCTTGATCCTATTTTATCCTTCTTCTTTTTTTTTTTTTATGAAAACTAGGAATATTAAATTAACACCTCATTTGGTTGGAATTGAATTCCATGAAATTGAATTGGAATCCAAAAAATTAGCGTTTGGTTGAGGTAATCCAATTATTTCTGTTTTTATCCGAGAATCCAATTCCATTGCACAACTAGACCAATGCAAACGAAATCTATTAGTTTGGAGGGAATTGGATTCCAAGGAATCAAAATTCTCAATTACATAGAGTTGATTTGGGTTGTTTGGTTCAAGGAATTGGTCACATTCCCCCAGAATTGGATTACCAAAAATCCAATTCCTTGAGCCAAACATGCTGTAAGAAGTGTAATAATATTGTCATCAATATGGGTATATATGGACAAAGTCATCTAGAAAAATTGAACTATGCCTATATAGTTGGACAAGCCAATATCAAAATTTCGCCTATATAATTTTGACGGAGTGAGTAAAAGCTCAGTTAAAACTACTAGCTAACTAAAAAGCAAAAAAGTAGTGAAGAAATTTGTTCAGATCAAGTCCAAAATAGACAGGATCAGAGCAGACAAGACTTGTTGTTGATGATTTTGTTGAAGAAAAAGAACCTGGCTGAATTGGGGCCTACTGTGATTAACTTGGGCCTATAGATTTCCACATCCACCCAATGTAGAAGGATATGGGGTGTCTAAATTTGCTGAAATTACCAATTTACCCTCTAAAAATTATGAATACTACAAATTTACCCCCATTAACTCTTAATAATAAAACTTAAAACTAAAAATCAGTTTCAATTCCTAACTTATAAACCGATTCTTCTTTTCTTCTTCTTCCTCTTTTTTCATTTTATTGAAACCAAAACATCGTCGATTATCGACGATCCAGAAACGATTAATCGTTCCTTTTTTCTATAAAATATCGTCGAAACCAACGCGAGTGAATCATGCTACTAACAGGCGATTTCCTAGTGAGGATAATCCCGGAATTGTTGAAGCAATTCGAAACAAAACCAAGAAAATGGTTGAGGAAGTTGAAGCATCTTTGGTCGCACAAGAGGAGGAAATGGGTCGAATCACGTACTTTTCTATCAACCCAATCCTCTAAACTAGGTTTTCGTAACATGCAATCGCTCAAAAATCGATAATTTTGATTTCAAATTTTTCCGGGTTTACCAGAATCGGACGATGTTCATGTATTGTGAACCGATTGTGTTAGGAATCGGTTGTTGTTCATGCCCATACACCCCGATTGTGATGCATGTGTTTTCTGGTTCGAGAAATTTGAACCATAATAGGTCAATGTTAATACCCACATAGTCCGATTGTATAACTGTAGGGATAACCGTTTTTTCTGTAACTTTTTTTCGTTAGAATCAGATTATATATGTGTTCACATAGCCCGATTATGTAGCCACTGCTTAGCCATAATCGGATTTCATTTGCATATGTAAAATCCGATTGTTGACTGTAATGTTACAATCGGGTTTTTTAACAGTATCGAGTAAACTAATTGTTTTAAGAAAGAATGCCCAATGTTTCTGTAAATTTTTCTTGTTAGAATCGGATTACATTAACACTTATATAAACTGATTGTAGATGTGTTATGTTAGGAATCGGTCTTTATATGTATATCGAGTAAACCAATTGTATACCTTGAATTCAGAATTATGCATTGATTCCCATTGTTGTTTGTCGCTTATCTCCGTATTTTACAGGCCAAACAAGGGCAAGCAACAACGTCAAGCCGAAAAGAAATATAAAAGGAAAAATGATTTGGATTCTCCTCCTAGTTTGAGACCTCGTCGAGAGGGTGGTCAAAATTTAAATGCTTCCCACCGAAGGGGCTCGGGGAGTAAAGCCAAAGCGATCCACATCAATGACCCACCACCTCAAGCGGAGCAACCGGCACAAGAAGAATATGATTCTGATACACTTACTGAAGAAGGAGGCGGTGATAGAGAAGTTGCTGAAGAATAAAGTGGTGAGGAGGAAGTTAATGAAGAAGAACTGGTGGCAAGGAAGGTGATGGGGAAGAAACTGGTGGTAAGGATGGTGATGAAGAAGAAACTGGTGGCAAGGAAGGTGATGGAGAAGAAACTGGTGGTAAGGAAGGTGATGGAGAAGAAAGTGAGGATGAATATGATGGAGAAGAAAGTGGGGATGAGGATGATGGAGAAGAAAGTGAGGATGAAGGTGATGGATAAGAAAGTGAGGATGAAGGTAATAGAGAGATAGGAGAAGTTCAAGAACAAGTCCAAGGAGGATAAGTTCAACAACAAGTCCAAGGAGGAGACGCTCAAGATGGTAAGAGAGATGGTAAGAAGAAAGAGAAAGGGGACCACATGCCCGACCGGGAGAAGATGTTTCCTCGAGGCCCTAATGATCCTGTGAAAGGGTTACCCGGTGATGGAGGACGGGTGTTATGGAGGTACAAAGAGAGTTGGGCCGCGGTTGTCTGCCATACCATAGTAAGTACCTAAACCTTATGCTATGTAATATAAAACATTTATATCCGTGTAGTGTTTTGATTATTGTCCATCGGTTTTCTTTTGTTTTATAGGACCATAGGGATGCCATTCGTCGTATGAAGCCAGGAACGTCAGGGACTATGATGAAGAGCTGGCCACTGAAAGCAATAGAATCAACCATCGGATAAGTTGAGGAAGTAATCGATCTAATCCAATCTACGGGGTTGTTGCCTGCGGTCGAGAATTTGGATCTTGGTTACGACAAACCTCTTTGTTCCGCCTTTGCCGAGAGATATTACGGGGAAACAAATACTTTTCATCTTCCGTTTAGCGAAATGACGATGACTCCAAATGATGTGAAGTTCATTACCGAGCTAAGCATAGATGGTAAAGCCGTGAAACACAAAGAGTACGTGCAAGAGCTTGAATGGGAAAAGATTTATGCGTTCACCAAGAAAGTGTTCCAACGGGATGAGGAGATGACCAAGTCACAAATGCTAGTAGGCAAAGCAAAGCAGAGGATATTCCATCTCTCGAAGTTGAGGGCACTCTTCAGTGGAACAAAAAAATTTCGTGCTGAGAGAAAAGAGGTGACCAAGGAACGTATCTGTAACGACACTCAAGCTCGTCAACGCTATTAGACCAGTCAAGAGACGATTTAACCGTTAATGACTCAATTAGTTTAACACGATCGATAATTAATAGAAATTAATCTAACAACAATTTAGATTCGAAACTAGTATCATTGAATAGGTCTCGAAAAGTTACGCGAAATAGACTACTCAAACGTGTCAATCGGATACCGGACGAGGAAGATAACATCAAAATTGGACGAAGGGCAAATAATCATTTTTCATCTAAACCGGCTGGATGCCCTTATCAATTCAATGGGTGCCTTAATAATTTTCTTTGGCCTTATCACCAACCGAATCGAGCAGATAAGATCATTCTCTTCTCGTTTCTTCTTCGTTCTTCATTCTTCTTTCACTTTCTCCTTCAGCTTCTGTCCATCGCCTCTGGCGATTTTGTGAGGTGATTCTGAGGTCGAATCGAAGAGAAACTTAAGGTAAACATTAGGAAGTGATTAGTGGTGGTGTTGTTGATGTTGATGTTTTTGAGCTCGGGAGAAGAATGAGTGATGTTGTTGAATTAAATTAGGGTTCTGTTCTTAAGTTGGAAGAGAGATTAAGAGGAGTTTTGAGTTTTTATTAGATGAAGATTGAATAGGTTGGTGTTTAATTGAAGTTCTAAAGCTATTCTTATGAAGAATCACAACCAGGTAATATAGGGTTTCAATTAATTCGATTTCCTTCTTGGGATTGTTGTTATTTGATTGAATTAGTATATGGGTTTGTGTTTGATTGAAGTCGAAATGGTTATATGAAGTTTAATTTTGAGTTCTTAAAGAAATTAGGGTTTACCCTGTTTTTCCCCAATTAGGAATTAGGGTTCCTGAGTTGGAATTTAGATATTTGCAAGGATAGTTGAGGTGGTGGTGAAATTATGGAAGTTACCGATGGAGTATAATTGTGTTGGTGGTTTTGACTGTATGGTTTATGAAGATTCAATTGAGATGCTATGGCAGTTGTTGGGGTGATGTTTGTTTGGTTTAAGATGATGATTGTTGGGGTGATGTTTGTTTGGAAAATGGAGTTGAACTTCAGTTGGCGATGAGGTTGAGCTGAAACAGATCATTAGTTAGTTGCAACTGTTGGATGGGATGTACAACATGCATGGTAGCTGGTGAGAACATGGAGAAGATGTTGGTGATGCTGAGGTGAACTGGATTGAAGTCAGCTCATGGTTTGGTTGCAGTTCATGGAAGTTGTGGTGTTGTCGGGAGATGGAACCATAAGTGAATGTTTAGAATATTGCAGATTGTTTGAAGAACTGAACGAATATAGATGGTGACAGGAATGAGAGTTTTAGTTATAGCCTGGTGAAGTTGGAACAAGAGATGGGTTGAGACCGAGCTAGAGTATAAGAAATGAGATGAAGAGTAATGACAGGTGCAAATGATGGAAGATGGTTGAGTATTGAGAATGGTGGTGGAGATGTTGATATGGCAGAGTCACAATGATAGTGATTTAAAGAAGTTGAAGTTACAGGGGGGTGTGTATGAACTAAGTTTGTGTTATGCAAAGTTGTTTGAATTGATTTGTACATGGAGTGAGGTTATGATTTAGCTGAAGTACTGGCTGGTGGTGTTACAGTTGAGCCTGATGTGCTTGGGTAGAAGTTTAGTGGAATATGAAGAGGTTGTGTCTTAGAGCAGATTGTAAGGGTTGGATTTTGATTCAAGCCTGGGAAAATATGTTGATAGAGATTATATGTTGCCCTTGTGTTTTGATTGTTCATTGTGTCATGTGTTTATGTTTTAGTGCCTTGGCTTGTGTTGTGTCTCATGCCAGAACCCTCTCAATCAGTCAGATGCCTGACTGAATCTGACCTAGCCTGACTCAGACATCTGACTGAGTCGACTCACCTGAATCAGTCTAATTGACTGAGTTGTTTCTTTTTGAGCGTTTTGACTCAGAGACTTGACCTTTGACCGATTTCCTATTTGACTCGGGACTTTGACATGTTGACTTGACCTCTGACTTGACTTATGTTGACTGTTAGTTGACCAGATGGACCAGACCTTATGTTAATGGGCATATTTAGAGGACTTGGGCTTAGTGCCATGTTTTCTTAGTTTGATACTTTGGACCCTTTATGGTCCGAATTGACCTTTGGTTCCTTCTACAAAGTTGTAGACATTCTTAAGACATTTAGTGGACTATAAAACCAATCCAACTGGATTAGTAAACCTTTGGATGTGATAAAGTTAGACAATGAAAAGGTGTAGAATCATAAATGGGCTTAAAACCATTAGATAGTTCACTTAGCCTATAATTAGAGAATTGTATGAGATTATGTTATGAGCCTTGTGTGATCCTTTTGGCTAATCTTTAGAGTGCTTGTGTGATTAACAGTTAATCTTTATTAACAACGATCGATCTAAAGAATGAACCAGTGGATTATGGATCTCAAGGTATGCGAGGCTTGTCATCAAAACAGGTGGGAATCGATAATGAACTCTCTTGTATTCATTATTGTTTTACAAATCTATATCTTATGAAATGCATGCATATCTTTGCTAGTATATGATACATGTATGCATGTATATATGTGTGTAATAAAAACTAGTTTTCTTTTACATTTTGGGATGGGCTTGGATCTTTAGAAACAACTAATATCCGTGTTTTGGGAGTATTTACTTATTTTCAAAAAGTGATTTTTTCCATTGACTGGAAAGTGGTTACATTCTTTATTTATTGTTAGCATGAAAGGGAGAAGGTTTCCTTTTGATTGGTGTGTGATGTGGTTGCCCAAAAGTTATATCTATATTTATGCGCTAAAGGAGTGAAAATTGCTGCCAACTAATAAACTATTAGGTATGCACTCATGTTACCGAATATTACTTTCCCTATTTCTGTACGGGAAACACATGTCTCATACATGAATGTTTATTGTTCTTTTAAATTACTTTCAAAAGTTGTTATATTATGTTTTAGTGTTTAGAGAGAATGATGCTGAGAATATTATATATGATTATTGGATTTACGCGGGGACGGTAAAGGGGGGTCTCCACTGTGTAAGGACTTCGATCGGATATAATGTTGTTACCATTAGATCTCTTTGGATACTTGCTATGTAGAGTGCGCGTAGAGGTATTTTTTTGGAAATAAATATTTTGGAAAATTCTACTCAAAAGTTGCGCGAACACCCTGAGGACATTTGATATTCGGACTCTCAATTTGGATAAGGGGTAACCAAATTACTAAGGGGGCATCCTCAGACACCCCCAAGTCATCTGCTATTCGCACTCGAATGTATAAGGGGCACTCATCTTCTCAAATTCAAAAAGATTTTTAAGGAAAATAAGTTCTTTGACTGCAAAATTAGGGATGAAAATTTGAAGCGGTTTTAGGAGATTCAATGGTCGATATTCTTTGGGATGACTTGAATTAGCCAAACAGCTTGGTAAATGCCTTTGGTTCGATCCGGTTAGGTGAATACTCCAATTCAAAGTAAAACAGGAAGTAAGAAAGAGGAAAATATTCACGGGATAGCATGGTGGCCGAGAGTTTGTGATGTGCATTGCTCGAGTTTGGAAGACTTGGGAGACTTTATGGAGCGTGCAAGAAGGTTTTCTGCGTGTTTGAAGTGTGCAAACCACGAATGTAGACGCGAAAGAGATAAAAATGGAAATTATTTCCGTTTTTGGCAGCAAAGAATAAAGTCGATTAATGAAGATATTTTGAGAGATTTTGGAACCCTGTCGTGTTTAAATAGGTGGCTGGGAGCATATAGAAGGATTATGGAGAGTTTGGGAGGTTTTAGAACGCGAGAAAAGCAAAAAAATCGAAGTTGCATCGCCATTTTCTCTCGCTTCTTCTCGAAGAAGGGAAGAACGGACCGACATAAGCGATCGTTCTTCCACGAATGTGAGACCTTAACCGTGCGTCGTAAAACGGAGGAGGCAGACTTAAAATCCGTAACGGTTTTCAACCCTTCCTTTAAAGTGTTTGCAACATCTATAATGTTGCAAACCCGATTTTCATCATTTCTCTTTTTGTGCATCATTTGTAAACCATTTTTGAGCAATAATAATGAATTTTGAGCGCGTTTACACCATGATGAGCTAGAACCCATCACTGGGACAACGGAGGAAGCTGTTTTGCACACATGTGGTAATTCTATTTAATTCCTTTATGACTATTTGCACTATTATAATTGATTTATGATTTTTATTGATTATTTGTGAATTCGTTAGATGTCGCATGCTTAGTCTTAGGTACTTTAGATGCGCCATGCTTGTGAGTTACCTATAATTCTTTATAAAATCTACCTTGGCAAAGAATTAGAGTCGATGTTTGTTACTTTATGAGCCTTAATTGTCCAGAATTAATAGATGAACCGCATGAATGTAAGAATTGGTGGAATCCCGAGTCCAGAAACTCTCTTCATCTTGTGACAATATTTGTATATGTTTTTATCATTTTCTTTTATTAATTCTTAAAAATCAATCTCATCAAGTCCGAGTGAACGACAACCTTACTACCACTTTCTACAACATTATTGAGTCACATCAATTTTTGGCGCCGCCGACGCGGACTTGTGTATAGATTTGTTTTTAGGTTTTATTTTTCTTTTTATTATTTTTGTTCTTTTTACGCGTTTTGGTATTTCGTTTGCTTTGATTTGGAGTGGAGCGAAGAAAAGAGAAAGCTCGAAAAGAAAAGCAGATCCAAAATAGGAAAGAAAAAGAGATCCGAACGAAGTGATAAAGAAAATTTTTGTATATAATGTAATTATTATTTTTTTTTTATTTTTTTTTTTAGAAACTGTAATTAGGTAATTATTTTTGGACTTTTTAATTTTTGGACTTTATTTTTGGACTATCGGACATTATTAATTTTAAACCCTAAGGAAGGGTAATTTAAATATAAACTGCACAGGGAAGGACGACGATTACGATATCGTCTCGGCCCCTCGGGTTCGCACACGACATAGGAGTTGTGGCCCGAGTCGACTTCAACAGTTCATCCCCCGTCCGGAACGGGAGGTAAGAATTCTAAACACCCGCGAATCCCTGTCGCCGGGTTTACCGGATGATTTCGTGTGAATATATGTCGAGGAACCGAATCGTCGCTTTAATTTCCTAGTAAAGGGCAAGAACATGCCATACAAGATAAGAGTTCGGATTTCATCACCGTTCTCTTCTTGCCCGCCTTAGGAAAACGAAACCAAACACGAACCTAAGCCTAAAATTTTGACTAGAACGAGACCTATAGGGTAACGAGCTTAATAGGAAAGTCGTTCGAAAGATATTGGTTACTCTTTTGAGCATACTTGAAGTTCATGATGGTTTCGAGAGTTGAATGCGTGGATCGCCGCCTTATAATGCGGTGAGGCCTTGGGTATCAAAGCTCCACGCGCCTTCCCCGCCTCTATTCAACTTACTTAAACTCGGATTGATTACGAGAGGGTTTGCTCGAGATTGTAGCAATTACCTTTCGAAGGATTAGAAGCTGATCTAGAAAACAATCTAAGTGGAGCCATCATGCTTTTTGTTTGCTAGAAATCGTAGGTTTTACGTGGTCGAGTCAGCCTTGTTTGTGTTTGTGTAGAATTCCCTTGCAGTTAGGATGTCAAACTGGCATCATAATAGCCATCACAATGAATATGAATATCCAACTGAACAATATGGACATCACTCTTTTTATGACCATAGTGTGAATAGTGGTTGGGAACGCCAAACTTTTTGAAGGTTATGGGTCATACCATGGTGATCCCAATTACTATCCACACGCCACCCGGTCGTCTGACGAGCAAAATTCCTCTCTAATAGAGTCAACACGTAAGTTAGGCCGAGACGACACGTAAGTTTGCGAAATGAATAACTTAGTTATGGATGAAATCAATGCAACGAGTGAAATTTCTTTCCTAGATTCAATAAGGAAGTCATGTGAGTCGAGTCACGATACATTAAAGAAGTCATGTGAGTCGAGTCACGATACCATAATGAAGTCATATGAGTCGATTCGAAAGCTTTTGTTTGAGGCCCGGAACGAAACTGCTCGAGATAATCTTAGTGTTTCCAATAGTACCCCTGAAAATGAGGATAGTTATTTACATAATCAAGATGACGAGGATAAAATTGGTAACACTACTTGTCTAGATGAGGTTCAACCATTTTCATATTATTATAATAATGATTATGATGAGGATAGTGTTGATGAAGAATTTGAAATAAATAGGCATAGTGATCAGGAAATTGTTACCCCAATTGAGCTTTATAACGATAATATTTCTAGTTTAAATCCAAATAATTTTAATAATTATTCACCTATTCAAAAGGACGAGGATTTGACTAGAGATACCCCCGTTTTAGACGATGTAGTATTTCCTTTTGATTACGAAGCCAATGATGGTTTAGAGGAACGAGTATATTTTGAGTCTAGCGATTTAGAAACAATAGACTTAGAAAAAGAAAATGAACTCGTAGAGATGAGTGAGGATGTACCGACTTAGAAGAACCAATTGACCATTTTCGGGAATCGAGATGACCTTGAAATTAGGGAAGTTGTGACTAGTCTTTCTAGAGACACTGAAAACTCTAAGTTTGGGGGTGATTATCATTCTCCATGTGCTTTAACTCTTAGAAAAGTCCCTAACTTGGGACTTGACATATGTGCCTCAACCATTCTAAAAGATTATCTTCATACACTTTTTCCTGAACCTAGTTGTGTCCATAAAGAAGTTCAGCTGTTAAGAACCCATCCTCTGGTTGATGTGGTTAACCCAGGCTATGATACCACGATTGATTTTGTTTTCCCACCAAATATTTTTCAACCAATTGTGGGAACATATAAGTTGCAGATGTGTCAATTATTAAGTTTTGAGGCTAAACCTAATTACTTTAGGAGATTAGGGTCGACACATTTGATTAAGAATGACCATTACTGTGGTCAACTGTGTAAGTCAAGTCTGATTGACTTAGAGGATCCCCGATTATTCGAGTTATTGTTATGTGCTTCTAAGTTCTTAATTGAGTATTTCCAGACTCTAGAACTCGATCTTGAGGATCCCGCCTTTGAGGAAATCCAGTAGATGAAAGCTTTTTATCTTGACCCTTTATAGAGCCTGAACCCGAACCACAACTAGATGTAGTTGTCTTAAACAAAAAAATATATGAGGGTGTGTTGGATATCTTCCTGGTCTGTTGCAGTCTCCTCTTCTTGTGGTTAGCACTTTTTGATCCAGATGACCCGCAGTTATTCCGGTTACTGCTATATGATTCTTCGAGGTGACTAATCCTTTCCAATGTCGGGTCAAGACTTTAAACTTAGCACTTCTTGGGAGGTAACCCATGCTCTTGCAACACGGTAATATCTTTCCTTACTCTTCAAGTGGTGACAGTTTCTCATTGTTCATGCTTTTAATTTCATCTTTAGAACATTGAGGACAATGTTAGATTTAAGTTTGGGGGTATGGGAGAAATTTTTAGTTGCATTGTTAAACTCCAGAGCCTAGAAATTTATGCGTATTAAGGATGGCACTAACCAATCTAAGTGGATGGAAGCATTTTGGTTGTAGGAGTTGAGGAACCAATCTGATTAGATGGCAACATCTAAAGAGTCTATTCATAAAAGCACAGAGTTCAGGTGTTAGAAATAACATGATAGTTTCACCAATCTCGTTGAGTCCTTTTCACTTCTATTTTTATTTTGTTTCTTTTTTAAACTATGTTTCTCTAAGTGATTAGGTGGGGCCCACGAATCAAGTTGTTACCGATGCTAGGGTGAATTAGAGTGATTGAGATACCAAAAAAAAAAAAAAAAAAAAAAAAAAAAAAGAGAAAAGAAAAAAGAAAGTGAAAAAAAGAAAAGAAAAAAGTGAAAAAAAAAAGAAAAAAAGAAAAAAAGAAAAAAAAAGAAAGAGAGACCAGACCATCAGACCAACCGGAATAAATTCAATAAAGTCGACCACTGGAACCCTTGTATATGCCAGTTGTGTTGACCTAGAGTTAGGATTATCGACCACTGGTTCCCTTGTATATGCCAGTGTGTTGATATTAGTCGAACTAGTATCTCGATCCATTAGGATAGGTTCATTTTGGCGGAGGCCTTGAACAGAGATATGGGAAACACCTGTCACTTAGTAAACATCAAAGCCATCTATGTTTTTCTCCATATCCATCTTCTTGATCTATCCATGTGATTAGTTTTGACTCCGGGTATTGATGTCCATAGTGCGACTATCACGAGTAGAGCACTGTCACTTTATATGAATTTTAGTATGCTTGAGTGCAAACTCGTGTACGGAATTGGAATTTCGCATCGGGGTACTTCCTCCTGTAGTCAATAAGTATGCCAACCAAGGAGATTCTTTAGTGCCTTCAAGGTTTTGCGTAGATAGCTAGGGTTGGAGTAAAGGTTTTGTGGGTACACCTCTGGGGTAAACCCTCAGGAGACAACACTCCGCCACTAGGGCCACCTAGGGGTTCAAATGATTTTTATTTTCTAGAATAAAATTGCTCGAGGACTAGCAAATAATCAGTTTGGGGGTATTTGATATACACATTTTTGTGTCTGAATTGTCCTCAGTGTTGGTATTGTTGGAACTCGGTTGTACTAATATTGTGTTTTTATGTATTTTTAGGTATTTTTTGGAAATAAATATTTTGGAAAATTCGCTCAAAAAGTTGCGCGGAACACCCCAGGAGGACATTTGATATTCGGACTCTCAATTTGGATAAGGGGTAACCAAATTACTAAGGGGCATCCTCGGGACACCCCAAGTCATCTGCTATTCGCACCCCGGAATGTATAAGGGGCACTCATCTTCTCAAATTCAAAAGATTTTGGCGGGAAAAATAAGTTCTTTGACCGCAAAATTAGGGATGAAAATTTGAAGCGGTTTAGGGAGATTCAATGGTGATATTCTTTGGGATGACTTGAATTAGCCAAACAGGCTTGGTAAATGCCTTTGGTTCGATCCATTGGCTGAATACTCCAATTCAAAGTAAAACAGGGAAGTAAGAAAGAGGAAAATATTCACGGGATAGCATGACCGGCCGAGAGTTTGTGATGTGCATTGCTCGAGTTTGGAAGACTTGGGAGACTTTATGGAGCGTGCAAGAAGGTTTTCTGCGTGTTTGAAGTGTGCAAACCACGAATGAGACGCGAGAAAGAGATAAAAATGGAAATTATTTCCGTTTTTGGCAGCAAAGAATAAAGTCGATTAATGAAGATATTTTGAGAGATTTTGGAACCCTGTCGTGTTTAAATAGGTGTCTGGGAGCATATAGAAGGATTATGGAGAGTTTGGGAGGTTTTAGAACGCGAGAAAAGCAAAAAAAAATCGAAGTTGCGGAGGCGCCATTTTCTGTCACGCTTCTCTGAAGAACGGGAAGAACGGACCAAGCACAAGCGATCGTTCTTCACAAGAATGCTGAGACCTTAACCGTGCGTCGTAAAAACGGAGGGAGGCGGACTTAAAATCCGTACTTGATTTCAACCCTTCCTTGTAATGGTGTTTGCAACATCTATAACTGTTGCAAACCCGATTTTCATCATTTCTCTTTTTGTGCATCATTTGTAAACCATTTTTGAGCAATAATAATGAATTTTGAGCGCGTTTACACCATGATGAGCTAGAACCCATCACTCGGGACAACGGAGGAAGTCTGTTTTGCACACATGTGGTAATTCTATTTAATTCCTTTATGACTATTTGCACTATTATAATTGATTTATGATTTTTATTGATTATTTGTGAATTCGTTAGATGTCGCATGCTTAGTCTTAGGTACTTTAGATGCGCCATGCTTGTGAGTTACCTATAATTCTTTATAAAATATACCTTGGCAAAGAATTAGAGTCGATGTTTGTTACTTTATGAGCCTTAATTGTCCGGAATTAATAGATGAACCGCATGAATGTAAGAATTGGTGGAATCCCGAGTCCCAGTAACTCTCTTCATCTTGTGACAATATTTGTATATGTTTTTATCATTTTCTTTTATTAATTCTTAAAAATCAATCTCATCAAGTCCGAGTGAACGACAACCTTACTACCACTTTCTACAACATTATTGAGTCACATCAGGTACTGGTAAGGTACATATCGTTTATGACTTGAGGACGGAAACCTCATGGGCGCTTTAATGATCATTGAAGAATCCGCAACAGTCATGCCTTGCTACTCCGAAGGAAGACGTCGCTCAACTATTATTTATGTTGTGAATGTGTGCCGGTTTAATGGTTGGTAGAACTTTATATTTCAGTACAACTTATTATTTTAATATGCTTTATCTGTTTTTTTGCGTTTTATCGTTTTTAGCAAAACCTGCATTATCTTTAAATTATTCTAGTGATTACTCGAAAGTTAGTTGTCATTTCTACTGGGCACCCTTCGAGATGATGTGCTCACCCATTCCCACTTTCAGTTTCAGAGACAGATCAAGATGTGCACGTGGCAATGAAAGCTTTCGAGGAGTTGGTTTTGTTAGTTGTTAGCTTCCGCTATGTTTATTTTGTGTTCATATTCTATTTGTATAAATCAACTCAGTATTAAATATGTATCACTTGAGAGGAGTTCTTGTATTTATTTCAGAGAGGGTTTAGATTCAGGTTAATCTTTGTTTAGAACTTCTTTCTTAGTGTTTAATTAGATGTTTTAGATCGTTAGTGCCTCATTTTATAGTTAATCTTTTGGATTAGTCAGCTGTTAGCTTAGGGGGTGCTACAGTATCTTCGCCACGGCCAATGCGTATGTACTCTACGTCCTGGGATCTGTTATCTTTCCTGACGTTTCCGGTGCCAGTGTGAATGCCAACTTTATTCAGCTGTTGCAACCATTTGAGAAGATCCACAAGTACTCTTAGGGCACTGCCATCCTTGCACACTCGTTGAACGAGTTGAGAAAGGCTTCCAGGGCTTACAGGAACCAAATCGGAGGGAACATGGCTTTTTCTGCAGGCGTGGATATATTTGCACTTCCCGATATTTGTTGCAAGGGCTTTTGTGAACAAGGAATGGGACGGTAAGTGTTATGGAGACATGTACATCTACAAGTGTACGGAAAAGGACCAAGATGCGGTTTATTTGAAGTTGCGACGCCAGTTGGACAACTTGACGACGAAAGATGTTGTCTTTGACCCTTACAAGGGGGGTTTGGCCAAAGGAAAAAGAAAGATGGTTGGGTGCAAAGAGCAAACTGATTATTTTGGGTCGTTGTTTCACCCAAGAGGATATGTAATGTATAACCCGACGAGAGTCGCAAGATAATGCGGATACATACAAAAAATCCCAAAGGATGAGCACAATAAGTTTAAAATCGATGAGAAGAAAACCAAGTCATATGATAATGATATTGATATTGTTCACGACCCTTTACCATCACGTACATATTGGAATGACAGAAGGTTCAATGGATATGCTGTGGGTGGTCGATTGAAAACAGATGATGAGGCAATTCCGGGTTACATGCCGTGGTACCTCAATATTTCGCATACTCGAGTGATACGAGTAGATGACAGGCCCCAGATAGATGACAAAGATACAACTCTCGAATTCCTGGTGCGTATCATTTCTCAATTACGGTTTTGTTAATTGTTTTAGCATTATTTGTTGAATGTTTGTTGTTTACAATGGAAACAGAGAAGACGAATCGGGCACTTGATATCCCAAGCACAGCTAGAAATCAAGCAAGGGAAAATTTTTAAGGCCAATGAAAAGTTGATTGATGAATTGAACAGTCTCGAAGATGTAGAAGCGGGTGCAAAATTTTGGGAAGAGGTGGAGGAGGAGGAGCCAAAGAAAAAGAGGAAGAGATCCCCCCCAAAAAAGTATTATGAAGGTGCATCGAGCAGCGCCCCAACTGCTAAACGAGGACGAGGTGGCCGTGGTCGTGGAAGTGGTCGTGGACGTGGTCGATGTTGATGAATGAATGGTTTCAAACTTATGTCTATAACTATGGATAATTATGGTGTCAAAACTTATGTCTTAAACTTATTGTCGAATTATGTTTGGTTTTATTCCTAGTTTATGAATGACTGAATCTGGTTTATTTTGAAAATTGTTTGTGTTTGTCCAAGACGCGACAAAAGAACCAACTACAATGTTTGTGTGCAAAAAATGCATGATTCTGTAAGTTTTTTGTGCCACAATCGGTGTACACGTACCTATATAAATCTGATTCTGACAATTCTCCAGGGGGACAATTTCAGAATCGGGTTTTGAAGTTGCACCACATAGACCGATTCTGAAAATTTTGTTCGCCTGGTTTTTAAGTTTTCAGAATCGGTTTATAAGGGTACTTTTAAAGTCCGATTCTGACAAAACAAAAAAATCCAGAGTTTTACAATCGATTTATGTGGGCATCCCATGTAATCCGATTCCTGTGAGGAAAAGTGACAATGTTTCTGTATCTTTTTTTGCTAAGAATCGGATTACAAGTGACATATTAAAATCCGATTATTGAGAGGCAAATTTTGACAACTTTTATAATCGGTCTATGTGGGCATCACTTGTAATCCGATTCTTGCAAGGAAAAGTGACAATGTTTCTGTAGTTTTTTTCGCCAGGAATCGGATTAAATGTGCAATATTAAAATCCGATTATCGAGAGGCACAATTTTTATGATTTTGCAAGGACACAATCGGATTATGTGGACATACCTAAACTCCGATTGTTCGAATTGAATTTGAAAAAAATAGCCGTTGAGTCTTTATCTATTAAAGACAACCTCTTTGAGCCACTCCCATATCACACATTCAGCCTAGAAAATGGAGTGGGAACCGCATGAAGATTTGTGTCT
The DNA here is from genome assembly GCA_023531295.1 of Papaver armeniacum. Taxonomy (NCBI): domain Eukaryota; kingdom Viridiplantae; phylum Streptophyta; class Magnoliopsida; order Ranunculales; family Papaveraceae; genus Papaver; species Papaver armeniacum. The sequence goes on from JAJJWW010016756.1 coordinate 78,925, forward strand.
CGTTAAATCGTTTGCTAATACGTTCCGTGAATGTCCGAATGAAATCTATTCAATGTTTTGGAAGAGAGTTAAAGAGTTCTTTTACGGGCGTACCGGGAATCCCAATAACCGCAAATGGAGAGACTTGGCATACCGATTCAACTACATAAAAAGTGCAATGCGAGAGTATGTTAAAGTTAGAAATATGGTGTGCCAACATCATCCACAATCTCCTCTTAGAGAAAAAGTGAGCAATCCGATAATATTTATACTTACGTCATCGTTAAAAGTTCGCATACTAACATTTAAGAATTCACTGAATTTCAGTTGGAACGTTTCAATGGGCTATGGAGAATTCGTAATGGGGAAACTAAGTTCATTCACCACAGAGAATATACGACGTTGTACTGACGTGCTCGGAGGTTCATTGACGAACATTTGATGTGTCAAATTCTAGAATACCCTTACTGAATCATATCCTATATATGTAATGCGCTAATTTCCTATACTATGTAATGAATATTTTGTTTCTTAAAGTAAGGAATAATCGGATTATGTGGGCATATATAAACACGATTCCACTAATCGGTTTATTTAGGTATTGCAAAAACCCGATTCTGGGTTTACTTTATCCTCTGAAAAAACTCAACCCAGAATCGGTTTACAACTACACTAACATAAACCGATTCTGGATCGAGTTTAAAAAAAATATTATATTTTATCAAGTTTTTGATGATGGATTAATGGTAGTTGATTCCAGGGTTAACTTGATTAAACCACCCAAATTAGCACTAATCAATCAGGGGTAGTTTTGCCATTTAGTAAAATAATTGGATAAGGGGTATCTATTTTACTTCAAATTATTCTTTTTTGTCTTGTAGTGATAGGGCCAAATTAATCACAGTAAACCCCAATTTAGCCAGGAAAAAGAAAGATTGACAAAGAGGAGAGAGAGTGTTGTATAACTTATATCTTATAGGGAAAAATATCTTTTAGTCCTTTTTTAGGTGGTCCCATGTCTGTTTAGTCCTTTGGGAAAACGCCTTTACTGTTTGGTCCATAATTATTTAAAAATATTAAATGGACAAAAGTACCCTTCCGTGTTAATTTCTACTTTTTTTTTTGTAGCAGTTCATTCTTCAAAATGAACTCCTGTTAATTTCTACTTATTTTTTTTTTTTCAGAAATCACCTAAAAAAACAGAGTTCATTCCAGAAATGAACTCCATATAAAAAGCTAAAAAAACAGAGTTCATTCCAGAAATGAACTCCATATAAAAACCTAAAAAAACAGAGTTCATTCCAGAAATGAACTCCATATAAAAAGTTAAAAACACAGAGTTCATTCCAGAAATGAACTCCATATAAAAAGCTAAAAAAAACAGAGTTCATTCCAGAAATGAACTCCATATAAAAACCTAAAAAAAACAGAGTTCATTAAATGAACTCCATATAAAAACCTAAAAAAAACAGAGTTCATTTATGGAATGAACTGCAGCATCATCATCTTCGTCTTCAACAGCAGCAGAAATAAATTCTTCATATTCTTCGTCTTCATCTTTGTCACCGTCTCCACCATCTTCAACAACACCAATGACAAAAAAAGAAGAAAACGCTTGAGATCTTCATTGTTGTTCATCATCTTCATCGTCAACATTCAAACACCACCACCAACAACAACAAAAAAAAAAAAAAAAAAAACAGAGTTCGTCTTCAATCTATGTAATCAAATCAAAATCTCTTGTTTTTTGTTTCTCGTAAATCGCATCGCATCATCTCGCAAATCTTCATCGTCGTCGCATATCTTCATCATCTCTGTTTCTTGTTTCCACAAAAATTAAAACCCTAGAAAAAACTAGATCTGGAAAGAAAAAAAGATGAGAGAGAAAGTAAATCTGAAAATGATTTATTCTCTCTTACTTTTTGACTATATATATGGTCTAATCTAAAAGGGTATTTCTGCCACTACAGGATGACAATTACATCATCCATGATGTCACCCTAGGACCAAACCATAATTTTCTAGGACCAAATTATAATATATGTTCCTATTATACAAGTGGAATTTTGAATTTTCTTTGTACCAATAGATAGGCGGGGTCCTATTTTCAAGATGAATTTTCTCACAAATACCCTTATTTATTGTACATAGAAAATTGTGTTAGTAATAAGACAAAGGGTAAAACAAGAAAAAACATGAAAAATGATGAATTCAAAGTAATTTTCTTAATCAACTCCTTTAAACTCCTAAGTCATATAAGGCTCCACGTCGCGCGGTGAGAATACCCACCCTTGGGTGAGCGTCACCGCCCCCTTGAAAATTCTCCATTCCACTTTTCCTTGAATTATATGAATGTAACAATAAATATCTTTTTCGGTAGAAAAAAACGCCAAAAAAAAACACCGGAGAAAAAAACATAAAACTGAAGAGAAACTAAAACCCTAAAACTCGCCTCCGCCTCTCTTCGTTCTTTTCTTCCAAAGCAAACTCTGTGTCTGCCTCGCCAGAGAAAACTTTGTGTCTGCCTCTCCACCACTTACACATCTCTGTTCAAGTTTTACGGTTATCTCTTCATTGATTTACCCTTTTGATGTTACTAATCTCTTCTCGGATTTAACTTGTGAATCAAATGGTAATACGAATGGTAATCAATAACCCCTATTCTCTTCCGCATGAAACAAAAATTGGGTTTGCATTTCTTCTTTTTCTCGATTTTGATTTTTCTGTGTTTGGTTTTTTGTATTTTATATGCAGGTGCGATTTTATTCAAGAGATCAAACTGTAAGTTTTGATTAAAAAAATTTAGGTTTTTCTTACTTTTGATTCTTTTTTATCTATTGATTGTCAATTGATGATGGGTTTTTCTAACAATTGATAAATTTTTTAATTCTATGGTTCATTCGCAGGTCATTCAGATTTTCATAGCTTCCATCTTGAAGCTATTTTATTATTTTTGGATTGCAAAACAGATATTACGTTGATTTCTCCTATGGGTTTTTATGATTTGTTATTTATCATATTTTATTTTATTTTGAGTTAATTAGTGTTTGGGTCGTAGATTTTGGTACCCTTTAGTGTTTGGGTCCTAAGTTTGTCCATTATAGTGTTTGGGTCGTAGACCCGTTAGTCAAAGCGGTCAAATGGTCAAACTCTTAACGTCTGTTAATATCTGTCAGTGAAATGATTAACTGTAACAACTTCAACTTCAGTCCTACAAGGCCGGTCAATCTCCTCTGTTCATCACTAAAATACATGGAAGCAAGTAAGGTTCTTCCATGTTTTCACGGCAACAGAACACATCAAATTTACAGCATCTATCTTAACCTATTAATTCTTTTCTAACCTGTTGAAAACACCCACTTAACCATGACTTAAGGTTATCCAAAACTAATGCAGACTGGGTGGGGCAATCTGTCGAACACTTGATGGTCAGGACCTAGTAATGGCGTTGTTCGTTAAAAAATCATCTTCTGCAAATGCCAATACCAAATCCCTGCAAATTCATATCCAAAACAAACCAGACATTTCTAAACATTTACAAGTCTCAAAGAGACATCAATGGCCACCATACACTCCCCCTAACCAATCAATAGCAAATCTACTTTGATGGCAGCAATAAACTTCGAATTTTGGACCCAGATTAGGGATTTCTCTTTAATTCTGCCACCTTCTAAGGTTTTCTCTTATTCTCCTGATTATTCACCATATTGATTCGACATTACAGTGACTATTGATTGAAATATTTTGAACCAAACTCTTGATTCTTCTTCTTTAGCTCTCAAATAACTCTTATTGATTTTATTGGTTTGAAACTTCCAAAAACATCTAACAACTCTAATTACATCCTTTATTTTCCTTATCAAAATTCAAATTTTTATAGAAACCCAACTTTTCTACACTCAACAGACTCCTAAAGAAATTTGAATCCCATCCATTCATCCATCATTCACCATCGAACATCAACGCCGCAACTTGTCTTCTTCCCTGTTATCTCGGCTTCAGCTTCACCCCAAATCGGTGTACAACTCTTACTAATCTTCTTACATGTTCCATTACTGTCTCAGATTCTAAAATCAAAGTTTACATGGGAGCTTTTAATGGCGGTACTGAAGAAAGAAGAAGAGTAATCGAGAGACTGAAATTTATAGCACTATGACCCAAATATCATTTTATCACAACACGTGTCCAGTGGCAAACGTGTAAATATTATAATTAACTGATGTTAGGCATTTTTAACTGTTTGGTTACTTTGACCTCGTTGACTAACGGGTCAACGACCCAGACCCTAAATTGGACAAACTTAGGACCCAAATCCTCTACCATACCAAAACTTACGACCCAAACACTAATATACTCTTTTATTTTGATTTCGTGTTTGTAAGGATAAACATGATCTTTACTTTTTATTTTGATTTTGTAGGTGTGGGTTATCAAATACGATCATACAAATAATAGGGTTTGCTCCTTTTTTTTAATTTTTTTTTGTGCTGGAAAATGTGAGGTATTTGTACCGAGTTATTATCTTTTCGAATGAAGGTTATCACAAAATCTAGATACTAGCAGGTGAACTACAAATCCAGTCTGGAGCTACAATGGACATATCCTGATTGGATGCTTGGTATTCAACCAAGAAGGGATCTGTGGAAGGCCCGGAAAATATGTACATAATGATATGGATGCAGAAAATATGTAAATGGTAAAAAAAATACTCAAGGATGCTGTAAACCCAACTCAACTTGCGAGTGTGGTTAAATGTGATAGGGATGCAGCATTTTAACTATACTCAAGGTGAGTACTTGAGAAACATCTTTTCTGGATACAAAAATGCAATGAGGAAGTATGATCTGTTTTGAAGGCTAAAATATTTGCTGCTTATTTATTAGGGTAGCTGCAGTGGACCATGTCCAACGCCACCATGCTGTGCTGATTGCTGGGTATGCATTTACACTAAGAACAAGGTATAACGTTTCTTAGATCTTCCAAACTATCTTTATTATATCATTTACGCCAATTTCTTGATGGATTTTTCTTTTTTTTAGAGCTAAAAAATGAGTGGCAATCGTTGATGATTATACCCACGTACCAGCAAACGGTAAAGAATTATTCAAGGCTGATGTAGCTCAACATGTGAGTGTGGGTATACATAACAGTGATGCGGCATTCCAATTATACTCAAGGTGAGTACTTGCATTTTATGTGGAAACAACACACTTATAATGTAACTAGAATGTACGGCCAGTGGACCATGTTCAATGCCACCATGTTGTGCTGATTTGGGGTATTGATCTGGTGATGGGGTTTGATTACTGGATCTTGAACAGACCCACGGGGAACAAGTTGGAAATGAAAGGTTGCGCACATGCTATGTAATGGTCCAAGTAAAGTAGGTTTTGTGGTGTAAACATCCCAGCTTCATACGCAACTAAGACGAGTTCAAATTTACCAGCCCCTCCTAAACCTCCAAGACCAACTAAATGTAGTCTTTTTACAAGGTGTCTGGCAGGGGAACCTTGCTGTTGCGTCCAGAGTTTTTTTGTGGTATAAATGTTTCCCACTAAATGCTATTGTGTGTTGTAAAGACCGCAAGCACTGCCTAAATGTAAGATCTACTAGCTACTCACATGTTGCAAAAAACTACCTGAAATGAAGTCTCTTCTGTTTACACCTCTGGCATGCACTTGATTATTCGGTTCCACGGGCCCAACCAGGCTCCATTCACCAAGTTGAACAGCCACCATGAAGAGCCGATAAAAAGGTGCAATTAGTCTGGAGGGGAAGCACATTATTACTCAAATATGCACCTCACCCCGACTAACGGTTCACTCTGCAAAGCATCCAATTTCCACTATGAATTTATTTTTGGCCAAATGGAGAGATAGTTTTTTTAGAGTTTTTTTCATATAAAGTTGGGTTCATATAAAGTTTGTCGTAAATTTATTCCGACAAACTATACCCCAGTTTATTCCGACATAAAAATGGTCCTGCTAACGATTTCACATTCAAAACCAAATTGGTAAGGTTATGATGTTTTAAGCAATATGCTTTTTCAGTAATACTTGACTGTTAAATCATGTTGCCAGGAGTGTGAACATAAGGTCCCAAGTAGCAAATATCACAACAGACATCGTAGCTTATAATCCAATGTTTGCATAAGGACGGGGCAAGGCGGAGCCATGCGAGGCCAAATAAAAAATGTATTGGGACGGGGCGAGGCAGCAAATCCAAATTTTTAAACGACGGGGCGAGGCGAAGACGAGCCAAACCAAATCAAAAATGCATAGCGAAGGGGTGAGGCGAAACCGAGCCACACCAAATTAAAAATCCTAAGTGGCGGGGTGAGGCGAAGCCGATCCACACCAAATCAAAAATACACGACGAAACGGGCGAAGCCTCATCACATATGTTTAAAAGTGAAAAATAAAAAATGATGGTGGCCGGTCTTCGGGACCGCCCGATGCATACACGGGCACAAAATCTGGTTTAAGAGAATTAAGCCCCGTTTGGGATTGCTTTTTTTCAACCAAAAGCACTTTGTAACAAACTTGTAACAAACTTTTACCAAAAATTGTGTTTGGTAAAAAAAAATTCAAAGTGCTTTTGGAGAGAAGCACTTTCATTTTAGGCCTGCTTTTAAAAGCTACTCAACACTAGCTTTTAAAAGCAGGAAAAGCAGAAGCTGTGGACCCACATAATTCGATTTAACTGATTCTCTATTTTAACCTTGTTAATTTATTATAAAGACAAGTTTTACCCTCAAATATTTTACATTTCACATTATAATTCTAATTTCATTTTATTTCTCTATTTTTTCATTTTTATTTAAAATAATAAATACAATAATTATTAAAATTATTATATAAAATAATAAAAATTTAATAAATATTAAAATAATAAATGAAAAAAATAATAAATTTAATAAATATTTTATTTGAAAAAAATAAATAAAATAATAATATTTTCATAGCAAACCATAATAATAAATTTATTAATTAAACAATTAAAAAATTAAAAAAAATATTACTTATATTTTATTAAATATATTAAAATTAGAAATATAATTTATTATAATAAAATTGTATTAAAACTAATTTTTGAAATATGTCTATTTTCGTCATTAACTACATCACCAGCACTTTTAAATACTAGTTTATCAAAGAATTTCTGATTTGTTAATTGCACAGTGCTTTTTAAATTATAGTTTACCAAACGTCATGCAGATTTATTTCCACAGCACAGCACAACAACACACAGCACAGCACAACAGAAAAGCGCTTTTCTAAAATTCACAGCAATACCAAACTAGCCTTTAGTCCCTCCGCCTATATATGTGGTACGGAGGGAGTAAAATTGTTGGACACATAGAATCAAGCATAGGGATTCCCTATGCTTTATACCATGAGAATATCCACAGGTATCATCCATAGTATCGTTGCTGCATTTATGATTATGAACTGATTCTTAGATACACAGTCCTACTCACAAAAGACATCTTACTATCTCATTAATTTCATTCAACCAGAATTTAAATTTTTTTTCTTTGCTTCATTTTCATTTTCATACCATGGGAAAATTAGCTCATGGTACCTTCCTTGTAATTCTTCTCTTCCATCATACACTAGTGATCATAGTAATTAATGGATATCAAGTGAGTGGTGACTTGACTGTCAGCAATATTCAACAAATACCAGAAATATTGTTATCTCAGAAGAAGAGTTCCTTGGCCTCGACATTCAAGATTGCTTTGTTTGCCGATCTTCATTACGGGGAGAACGCATGGACGGATTGGGGTCCTCAACAAGATGTGAACTCAGATAAGGTTATGTCAACTATTCTGGATCAAGAAGTACCAGGTAATCACAATTTTGATCCTATATTTGTTATTCTCTCTTTTTATCGATAAAAATCATGTCTTGTTGTGATGGTGAGTAAAATACACGTGGCATTTTGGATAAAACATCTTTCGAACTGGAAATGGCAGATTTTGTAATTTATCTTGGAGATGTGATTACGGGGAACAATATACCTGTTGCCAATGCGAGTTTATACTGGGATCAAGCTATCTCTCCAACTAGATCTAGAGGAATACCATGGGCTACCATATTCGGTAACCACGATGACGCTCATTTTGAGTGGCCAATGGAATGGTTTTCTTCAACCGGCATTCCTCCAGTTCAATGCCTTGAGCACTGCTCAACGGTTTCAGGTAAATGTACACTTCACATATGAGGTTGTAAGAAAATCCACGCTTGCTTGATCAAACAATAATTGAAGGTCGTAAAAAAAAACGGAAAAAAGAAAAGAAAAAATAGGCTTGGTTCTAATTAAAATGAAGGAAATGGGCCTCTCCACGACCCATGCTCGTAATTTGCTTCATTAAAATGAAGGATATAGCATATAGGCCTCCCCACAATAAAAGTAGATTCCATCACTAATTTGCTTACAACTGATTCTTTGGGCACAAAAGAAAACTTGTTTACCTGTTGTATTGGTCCTCTAGGAAATCTTTTTCATCTTTGATTTTCTATCTATCTTTGATGTATATTGAACCTTTTGGTCCACAAATGGCAAAACCTTGCCTTAACTATGTGTTATTGGTTGATAAATTTCTGGCTTTCTAGAAAAAGCATGCAGCTTCAGAGGTACAACTCGTTTGGAGCTGATTAAACATGAGATGCATAAAAACAAGCAGTATTCTTTTACAAAAAATGGACCTACAAATCTCTGGCCAAGTGTTTCCAACTATGTAATCCAAGTATCGTCATTCGATGGACGGAATCATCATCCGATCAGCTATCTATACTTTCTTGATTCCGGTGGTGGGAGCTATCCAGAAGTCATATCGAGTGCTCAAGCAACATGGTTTGAGAATCAATCATACGCTATCAACAGTGATTCAAGGTATGAGAAATCAATTATTAGTTATCACTATGCACAATAATTTCTTACTTTCTAGGTAAATCAAAATTTTATTTATTTTTTACTTTCTAGGTTAATTACTAGTTACTTACAAGAAATTGTATCTCAAGACAGTTTCTTGATGTTCTTTAGGGTTCCTGAGTTAATCTTTTGGCACATACCAAGCAAAGCTTATAAAGATGTTGCACCAAGATTCGGCATTCACAGGCCTTGTGTTGGTTCAATAAACAAGGAGAGTGTCGCCGCTCAAGAAGCTGAGATGGGTATCATGAATATTCTTGTTAATAAACCATCTGTGAAGGTAATAGAGATTAGAGAATAACGCATGCTTATTAATTACAAAATCACAAATACAACTTGTATAGAATGGTCTTTATTTGCAGCATCCTAGTGGGTAAATGAAAAAGGAAAAGAATCACTTTTTCAGGGACGGAGATAGTACTTGATATTTAACACTACTGCGTATAGACGTGCTAGATTTAATAGTAATGCTAGTTGATATAAATATGCTAATAACTACATATGAACAATTATTTTGTGTTGCTTATACACAGGCAGTGTTCGTTGGACACAATCATGGACTTGATTGGTGTTGTCCACATGAAAAGTTATGGTTGTGTTTTGCTAGGCACACTGGTTATGGAGGTTATGGAAATTGGCCAAGGGGAGCAAGAATGATAGAGATCACTGAAAAACCTTTCTCCATCAAATCGTGGATAAAAATGGAAGATGGAAAGAAACATAGTGAGATTATTTTGTCTTAAGTTCATCTTCCATTGTCTTTTAACTTAATAATTACCCCCTCCGTCTCTAAAAGATAGGCTTGTTTCTTTATTTGGGTATGTCAAAAAATAGGCTTGTTTCCATATGTGGAAAGTCAAATGTTATGATTTTACTAATATACCCATAGAGGGACCACTTCTCTCTCCATTTTCTCTCTTAATATTAAAGGGGACCACTTCTCTCTCTCATCTCTCTTATAACAAATGAATGGGGACCAAGGATTGATTAGGAAAAAAGCATGAAAAGTGGCTACAATGATTGGTTTTCTTAATTTTTGAAAACCAAACAAGTCTATCTTTTAGAGACGGAGGGAGTAGTATTCTGTCGCAGGTACATACGAGTACAAATTTAAATGAAACAAGTACTTTGGAAAATAGGAATTTAACAAAGTATTGTGGTTCCTACTTGTTTCTATTACACCACATAGATTTTTTTAAATGTCTTAAGAAGTGAGTAGAGAATTTTTTTTTTTTTTTTTTGATAAGTAAAATTAATTAAAAGGAGAGAAAGAGTTATGTGACTTTGACGAGAGCTGAGGCTCTCGGTTCTGTCTTTGTCTAAAATATCAAAAATAAAGCTAGGAGGATCTCCATGGAAGTTGCAGGTTGCAATTGCATTGGTTTTGGATGCCAATGCAATTGCCGCCTGGTTGTCTTTCTTAGTTACATAATTGAAAGTAAAGGACTTAAGAGCTTGGTCTGGCCCCAAAAAATTAATCTCTTTTTTGTCCCAAATAGATTTAGATCGCCATTCCATGTTGCAGTTGAGATTCGTAGTCAATCTGATGAGGTTGTTGTTGCTAGTCTCAACAATAGTTGTTGGCTCTTCCACGAGCAGTCCCCATTTCCAAGCTTCAACCATTGCTAGCACCTCTCCCATGTCTTTAGTCTGAGCTGTTGTTGCTGAGACCCTTACTTCCTGTAGAAACCAATAGCATTTCTTAGAATTAAAGCATAAACAAGAAGCTTTGTTTTGGGGTTCCATTTTGTAGCCAAGTTTATTTTTGCCACTCCCACGGGCGGACCACTCCATCTGTTATCCATCCTTGACTGTTGACTGTTGATGGTTGTGTTGGGTAGTCGCTTCCTAGATGTATGATTGTCTTCCCAGAACTTTACAAATTAAAATGCTAAGGGCAACTCGGATGCCACTACCCAAATTGGATGGTTTTCCATGTCTAAGTGGATGGACAAACTCACTTTCGTGTAGTGGAAAATTTGTCAACCCACACTGAATCGACCGTGGCAGGTTCGGACAGTCGTCCCAACCTAAGACGAGGTATGGCTTAAGTTGAGCCGAGCCTCGTCTTATGCTGGGATGACAATTTCTAACTGCTACTGCAACGGTTATTTGGTTATTTATACGAAATCCAACAATTTTAAACACACTCAATGAATGTCCATTCTCTATTTTCGCAAAAAATCTTCAAATTTTTTAAATATATTTCTTGTTTTCATTCGTTTCATTAATTATGGATCATAATTTGGAATATGAGAAAGCACAATTATTAGCAAAAGTATTTTTGCAACAACAACAAGGTTTATGCAGTAGCTGGAACAAATGGATGCAGATTCAGTGAGAGAAAGATCACCAACACCATGATACAATTATACACGGGCCAAGTTGCACGAGATCCAAAACCATGAGCTTTATTGAGAAGAAGATATACGTGGAGATTTCCAGAGGAAGGTCACGAACAAATGATGCGTGGTTATTTTAAAGAAGTGTGTACTCTGATCAAGATTTTCAACGTCGCTACCATATGCCACAACGCTTGGTCATGCGGGTTATTGTGGAGCTTTTTCGGGTAAACCCTAAATTCAACTATCAATTTGATGCACAAAACATACGAAGGCATAATCCTAAACAAAAAGTCAATGTAGCCCTAAGGATTCTAGGTTATGGTGTGCATGCAGATGCCTATGATGAGTACATTCATATGGCCAAAACAAAAATATAAGATAATCTCAAAATGTTTTGCGAAACTGTAGTCAACCATTTTGGTCCACGTTTTTTACGCCAATCCTAACGCAAGAGGATGTCGGCCGACTACTAGCTGAAAATAAGAAGAGAGGCTTTCTAGGAATGTTAGGTAGCCTTGATTGCATGTTTGGGTATGGCATGGATATCTGTATGCTTGTCAAGGTCATTATAAGGGACATTACACAAAACCAATTGTGGTTATGGAAGCGGCAGCTTCTTTTGATTGTTGGATATGGCATATCCTTTTTTGGCCTTCCGGGTTGCAACAACAACATCAATATCTTGCACAAATCTCCATTGTTCAAAGAATTTAAGTATGGAAATGCTATGGAAGCTAATTTCACCATCAACGGTAATAACTATAGCACATGGTATTTTCTAGCGGATGAAATTTATCCAGCGTGGTCAACTTTAGTTCAATCTTACGATTGAGGTAGCCCTACATAGGAATTTTTCCGTACTCAAAGGTTATTTAACAAAAAGCAGATGGCGTGTACGAAAGAGCATTTGGAATTTTGGAGAGGAAGTTACATATAATTTGTGGACCATATCGTTCGTTAAAACCAATAGAAAATGAATATGATTATGCTCACCTGCCTCATTTTACATAATATGATAATTGAGGAATCCCGACGGGATAAAAGTTGGACAAGTTATCCAAATAAGGATTTGAGGAAAGAAGTTTAACCATCCTGGGGTATGCCCGCAAGAGAGTATAGAATGGTAGAACAGAGAATTCAAAACACACGTTTACATTTAAGACTAAGGGAGTATCTCACAGCACACTTGTGGACAAATTTTGGAAGAAGAAACCCTCACAAGAATTATTTTTTTCTTCTTTTAATTGAGGATTTAGTTTTCTTTCTTTTAATTGACGGTTTAGTTTTCTTTCTTTTAGTGTAATGTGATTTGTGTAATTTGATTGAACACAAATATTGAAAGAAATTAAGGATCACATTGGAGAAAAAAAAAATAAAAACGCTGAATTTAAAACAAAGGATTACACTGAAATTAAACTAAATAATGCGTTCAGAATTTAAAACTAAGCCAGTGTAATGGCAACATTGGATTCCTCATCTAAGGTGTCATCTTCATCAGAATCAACGTCACCTGGTGTTGGGCGTTGTTATGCCTTCTCTGCTTGAAAACATGAATACAAATTAACATATATATATATATATACACGTGGGCTGAGAGGAGCAGTTTTAAAAGGGTGTCGCCATTGGGATTTGAAAGGACGTATGACATGTCAGGAAAAGCCAACTATCTCTAAGTAGAACGTGAGGTCGGCAGGTGTCAGTAGGGCACTTGTGCTTGGAAATAAGGGAAACGGAAAGGACCACGTCATAAAAGTGTGTAACCATTAGGATAGTCTAACAATTATCCTAATAATCAGGGGACTAATTTTGATACCTGAAAAATAACCACTTAGATTTAAAGAGACGGCACCCTTAAAGAGGGTTCAGGCCCATGAGGTGAAATAGGGACTTGGGGACTAAGCTCAAGTTCTCTTAGAATTATCCATAGAAATAAAGGGTATGGAAGGAACTAAGGAAAAAAGTGATGTCAATTAGAGAGGAATGACAATATTAGTAAATAAGGAAGTGTTGAATGGCCATGTGTCATGATGTCTCATGAAAATGGGATCTTAGGAAAGTCTATATAAGGAAGGAAATAGTACTTTAGAATGGATCTTCTATCACTTACTCTTCTAGGAAAGGTGTAGTACATGTTGTGACTAGGATTGGTTATCCTAAACACAAATAACCCCTAAAACAAATTTGGGTCTGTTAATGCTGCAGTAAACAAATAAAAGTGCTGGAAAAACTGGTTATGGTTGCTTCTGGTGCTGTTGAGTATGGTGAGTGACTGAAGAAGATGTTGTTGGTGGAAGAAAGTGTAGGGACTTGTGGTGCTCGAATAGGTTGAAATGATGTTTTAAATGGCAGTTGCAGTGGTGGTTGAAATGCATACAAGAAAATGGAGTGTTGGTGCTTGAAGTGGTTGATGCAGTGAGATGAAACTGGAGTTGATTTGCAGGAAATGGATTAGCCCGTTATGTGGAATAGAAACTCAGAAACTGGTGGATGGTGTTGCAGTTGAACTGAAATGTTGTGTGGTTGATAATGAGATGCTTCAATTAGGGGAACTAAGAATTCAGTTAGGGAATGATGTTGCAGCTAACTTTTGAGTAGTTTGATGATTGTGTGGCCATGAAGATGAAAGCATGAAAGTATGAGTTGCAGAATGGGTATGAGCTGGACTAGCTGGATGATGAGTAGTTGTATTGATATTGCAGGCATGAAATGGTTATGTGTAGGTTAATATTGCAGCTGAATGAAGTTACAGTTCTGGTCACCTGAGATTGATACCGACGACTTTTCTGGCAAGATTCTGGCTTCTTTTCTGGACTTCGGCGACAACTTTTTGTAGAGATTTTCGAATGGTATTTCTCACACATGGGCTTGGTGGACTATTTGGACTTCTGAAGATTTGACCTTGTTTTGGAAACAATGAGAGTATAAAAGGGAAAGTCTTCTACTTCTTTTGGGATCTTCGACAATTAATACTTAGAAATTTTAGAGAGAGCCACAATACGCTTCTAGGGTTTGCTTTGGTTTATTTTCTATCTTCTTTATTTCAATAATTATATTGTGATGAACTCCATAGCTATGAGTATCTAATTGAATACTTGAGTTATGAATTAGTATTGATCACGTCATGTTTAATAGCATTCAAACTTCTGTCATGTTTCATAATTACATGATTGGCGTATTGTAATAGCATTAGATGTTTTTTTAATTGAGTGGCCAATTAATTGAATTCACATCCATATATCCAGTTTAATGTTTTTCATACGTAAAAATGATAATCCATGAATACGAGTAGCATGATATGATCACGGATTGTAGTGATACTTTCTTTTGACCTTTGTCCGAATTGTTTACGCAATTGCATTGATTAGCCTATTTATGAAATCTTAATGCTCTTGGAGAATTGAACTTGATTAATGCAATGTGTTATGTTATTCTTTAGTTAAAATTCACATCCACAACTTTAATGTGTTTGTTGATGAACTTAGGAAATTAACAGAGTATTCTTGCGCTCAAGGTACTCTAGGGATTTTGATGATAAGAGATTAATTTTCAAATCTAATCACTTATTCAAGTACATGTTTAAGAATGAAGATTAACTCCTTGACCAATATTCTCAATTCTTGATTATATTCTGTTAGAGCATAGCTCGGTTGAACCCACCAAGCGTTAGTATGATTTTTCAAGTTTGGTTGTCATATTTTAGTATCAAAACTCATATAAAGTCGCTTGATTAAATACTAGAGTCAACTTCGTTTAGGTTAGACCAGAAAGTCTAGGAATGTTGAGACATACAAGTATTACTCCGAAGACCTGAAGAATGTGAAGAAGTAACGACTACAACGAAGAGATCATCCTTCCACTTGAGTTTAGTAATATTGACTTGATCTTGTTTCCATTGCTGAAGTATCTTTCAAGTAGGATTATATTGAAAACATAACATGCGAAACTGCATATAAATAATACTCTAGTAGTTAGACTTTGTCATGACATTATGATCAAAGTGTCAAGGAATCTATTGAATTACGAAATATAAACGCTTATCTTTAGGAACTTCGCAAATACGACATCAACATAATCTTTGTATATAGTCTCTTGATTATGTGTAAGATATATGTATGATTTCACCCTAGGAAACAATGTTTGATAACATTTTTTTAAAGGAAGTACATATATGAACTTGTTTCATAATCGAAAGGAAATCATGATTTGTCAGGTTCTTTATTGAATATCTTTTAAATGTCCAATATAAGACGACAAGGTAGAACCTATCTTAACTTTTTGAGATTTGAGGTATAACTGGTCATACCCTATATGATGTAGTATGTTGTAATCGGTCACAAGCATGGTGTAACTGGTCACAAGATACATTGGGAAGTTAGTTGTAATCGGTCACATGTTTCTCGGGGAACCAAGGTGTGTAACCGATCACAAGCTAACTCAGGAAGTAAGGTGTAACCGATCACAAGCTACCTCTGGGAAGCAAGGTGTAACCGGTTACAACCTAGTTTGGGAAACATGGTATAACCGATCACAACTTACATTGTGAGGTTGGTACAACCGATCCCAAGGAGCAAAACCGAGTCTCCAATATTCACATATCTCTCTATGTTTTGTGTGAAGCTTGGAATTAGGGTTTGCTGAGAAACTTCCAGATGTCAACATACTTGAACTTGTACATCACTCTTATCATCAATTGTTCAAAGATATTCCTTGATACTCAAGGTGATCCCAGGTCCGAAAAATTGAGAAGCATTTAATTATGATTTTCATAATATATGTTTTAATTACCAGCAATTAAAGCATATCCTCTGGAAAATATTATTAGTTAATGTGCTAGACTAATAATAGAAGTTTTTTATGAGAGTTTTCGGAAATATGGTTTGGTAATTAATTGGAAATAGGAAAACCGAAATTAGGTACTTTAATGTGAATATCTTGAGAACATTTTCGGTGTTGGAATTTCCTTGTTGTACAAACAACCTTGGTGTATAAATACTTGAGTTTGCATTTCTTGCAAACTATCCTAAGAGCCAGGCAAATTTCATTCTTGTTATTTCTGGTGGAGTCGTCTATCTGGAGAGGAAAGTACCCTAATTGGGCGAAATCTTTTACGACCGCTCGTTTAAAGACTTCTGTGGGATCAAGAATCTTTACGAGTACCGTTGGTGGGAAACTAGATAATTGCATTGTTATTGTAGTTTTCGATTATTGATTTGATTGCACCTAGTTTGTTTATTCTTGAGAACCTTCTTTTCTTATATAAGGCTCACTCAAACTAGATCATAGTATTGACGTGATCTTTAGAACCATTTTAGGATCTAAATATATCTTGTGATAACCCATTGTTAACAGACTTCCTTCTGTGCGTGATTGATCACAAGAGGATTCAAGTGGTGTTGTGCATGTATTATTGAAGATAAACGAAGATTTGAAGACGACGAAGTTTTTCTTATTAGTTTTCGTATCTTGTGAATTGTTTGCACAAACCTTGATCGGTTGGGATCTAACTAGAATCGTGTTTATCTTTGTTAGAATTGATTGTCTAGTTGCGTGAGATCGGCATCACCTTATAGTTTCTCTTTGATATCTATATTGATTGATTGCGAATCTAGAGTTTGATTGTTTCAGTAGTCAAAGTTTAGATTGATCTAACCAGAAAAAGGAGTTTATTAGATTAAACTTAGGAGCCTTTGTCAACGAATCATAATATCTTATTACCAAGATTGAATAGAGTGGTTACCAAACAGATTTATCCTTTACTATTTGGAATACGATCTAAAGGATTGGTGATTCACGTGCGTGACTCTAGAAGTCGAAGGCGTAGGATACTGAGGAAACTAAGTAGCTTGGGGTAATCTACTTGGTCTCAACTATATGAAGTTGGTATTAGATTTTATATAGCGGCTTAATTCTGGGAGTATTTAAAACTGGACTGGGTCCCGGAGTTTTTCTGCACTTGCGGTTTCCTCGTTAACAAAATCTTGATTGGTCATTTACTTTATTTCCGCATTATAATTGTTATTATAATTTAGTAAATTACACATCTACGTTAATAATTGTCACTTGATATTGATCCTATAAAATTTCGGTTTAACATCGTACCTATTATCAAGTGATCACTTTGTTGTCGTACTGTCTAGATTTCATATCCATAGACGATCACACAAAGTGAATACCATAGTTGTCATATTGTCTCGACTTTGTCCATAGATGATCACACTTGGTATCAGACTTATAGGTTGATATTTAAAAGATTGTGGTGTATTTGGGTACCCTCGTCTTTTCATATTCTACTAATTACTTTGCTTTTGATTTAGCATTTCTTACTTCTTTAAATTTTGAAAATTTCCCATATTGGTTGCTTAAGATATTGAAACTAATAGAAACAATAGCTTCCCGTGGAACGGACTTTTCCTTACTTTATACTTAATTTATATCTTGTTGAAGTGAAAATGTGAATATAATTGAAAAAGCGGGGATCTAACAACCACACCCAATATTTCGTTCGGCAATCTGAATAGACAAACTCCAATATACTTTCAAGAAAATCAACTAGACAGTCAGACTCAATCTAGAGAAAAGTATATCAAAGAGTTTATATCTCTGTTTCAGAATGTAATCAGCAAATCAAACAGATAGAAATCTGCGAGCCTGATTATTATGTGAAACAACTTGAACGGTACCAAAGACCAATGTTCAAGTGTCAATCAATTTATATCAACAACCAAAGGTTGGATTATCTAATTGATTGATCTTAACGCACAACCCGTGATATTTCTATTATATAACAAAATATAATGCGGAAAAGAAATAACACAGACACCAGAATTTTGTTAACGAGGAAAACCGCAAATGCAGAAAAACCCGGGACCTAGTCCAGCTTTGAACACCATACTGTATTAAGCCGCTACAGAAACTAGCCTACTACCAATGAAATTCGGACTGGAATGTAATTGAGCCCTAATCAATCTCACACTAATCAAGGTACAATTGCGCTCCTTACGTCTCTGAACCTAGCTGGTCTCACCTCGTTGATGCCATTCTTCGTTGGGGGAGTTTCCCTGAAGAATCGAAGGAAAGCCGACTCGCATCTACAATGCTCAAAGCCTCAGAAAACTAGGCACTTTAGAGATCTAGTTGAGATAGTGTTTTTCAGACACGATACAAATATCAGACTCTTGGACTGGTGCTCAAACCTTCGGGCTTTGGCGATAGATATCTGAAAGTCTGTTATTGGACTAGTAAGCAATGTATGGGGGCGAAAGCTAGCACACGCTGCTGTTGGTGGCCGTTTTTTTTCAACTCCATTATTAGATGCAGCCAAAGGCATCTATCGTGGAGCTGATTCAAGAAGGCTATAGTCTAGTCAAGTGGTTAATGCTAGAGCGGCGTGCCTGTCTCAGTTAAGAGGGGTCATGAAAAGAACATGTTCCAAATCACGATCAATTCCTTTTTCAAATCCTGCTGCAGCTGCGATCACTTGAACCAACACGAGAAAATATAACATAACCAAGGTCACCAGATGTAGCATAAACAGGGTCTTCAGAAACGAGCGCAAGTGATTGGACATAAGACGCCACGTTCTGTGGAGGGTAACAACTCTAATCTCTTTATAAAGTATTTAGCAAAGGGCACTATCCTGGCAGAATTGCATGCGCAATTCATCTCTGGAAGGACATGAGTGGATAATTGTCACCGGATTTGATCCAAAAAACACAGGTGGTCGTGAAATGGCAGAATGGACTCCAAGTACTAGTAGTTCAGATTCCTGGGAAGGAGCTGGTGGATTAGCTTGCGCAGTCAGTTGCAGGCATGCGAGAAAATGAGAGTTTTCTTCTTCGAAACACCTCCAGATGTAGGGGGGAATCATTCAATCTCTATTTTATGACAAATCTGAATCGATGGCTCTTCTCCTGAAGAAGTTCAAGAAATACAGGCCACTTCGATGCGAAAGGCTCTGCCCCGGACAATGCGGGTAACCGGAGTTTAGTAGCAGAAAGGATGTAGGTTGGGGTGGTTGGTGGTTTCGGGATCCCGTAGAAAATGATTCTTTTATGCCTCGGGACCGACCCCATCATCTCCACCTCGTAGGAACTACGAGATCACCCCAAGGACGCCTTCTTCATCCAGGGGTCACGGACCGGCCATAGAACCTTGTTCAATAAGTGGAATGCATTAGCGCCATTTCAGATCGACCCAAGTTCCCCTACTTTTCCGGTTCACTCCATTTTCCGACACACAAGGACCTTTAGGGCTCGACCTTGGGGAAAGGAAAGACGCGGTGGGAAGTTTACTCGCTTTCTTGGAAATAGGGAGACCCTTTATATATACTAGTAGAGTGTTTGCGAGTGTGGATATCCGATTAGATGCGCATTTTCTTGTTTAGTATGTGTGGCTACGGCTCGTGGAAGTTAGCGAAGACGCGGTGGGAAGTTTACTCACTTTCTTGGAAATAGGGAGACCCTTTATGCTAGTAGCGTATTTGCGAGTGTGGATATCCGATTAAATGCGCATTTTCTTGTTTAGTATGTGTGGTTGTGGCTCGTGGAGGTTAGCCAACATGATGCTCCTTGGTTAGATGACCAAGATATTAGCGGAAACCACAGACGATCGAGAAGAGAGTCCCTATAGTCACATGAAAACCGTAGAAGCCGGTTGCTAAGGAAAAGGTAGAACCATATACCCAGCAGGATTCTACGCACTTGATTCCCTTAGCTGATCTCACCCACAACCAAGAGTTGCTATGACCCAAAGTCGAAGACTTGATAAACAAATTTGTCTCACACAGAAAAGTCTATTGGAATAGATAAATCTGTCTCCCACAAAAATACCTACAAGTTTTGTTACGTATTTTGATAAATCAAGTTGCAAAGGAACCAATTGATAAACCATACTTATATTCCGGAAGAACAACCTTGTTTTATCAATGACCTCATAATAATCTTAATTGTATGGTAGCGAAACAAGATATTGTGGAATCACAAACGATGAGACGAAGATGTTTGTGACTACTTTTAATCTTACCTATCGGAGATAAATCTCAAGCAAATCTTAGCAAAGATAATACTCAATCACGATAGTAGAAGTAAGATCAGAACACGCAACTACATAGAAAATAGTTGGGTCCAAGCTTCACAATCCCAATGAAGTCTTTAAGTCGTTAACCTACATGGTTTCGTGAAAAACCTAAGGTTAAAGGAGAATCGACTCTAGTCGCAACTAGTATCACACATAAGGTGTGGGGATTGGGTTTCCGAGTTGCTAGAGTTATCCCTTATATAGTTTTCAAATGGGGGTTTGAAATCTAAGTTACCTTGGTAATAAAGCATTCAATATTCACCGTTAGATGAAAAACTGATTAGACTCAAGATAATATCTTTCAACCGTTAGATCGAACTTAGCTTGTTATACATAAATGAAATGTACCCTCATTTAGGTTTGAGTACGTAACCGTACCTAAACGTGTACACCATGTTGGCTCAACAGTAGTTAACCGAGGTTAGCTATATGAACACTCTCATATCAACCTTATTCATCTTAACCACAACTAGTTCATATGACTCAAATGAAACTAGTTATAGAGTTGTTCAATTGCTATATTCTCATAGAAGTATATAAGAACACAATTGAAGCAAAATCGGTTTGATTCACTCGAATCAATTCATGAACATTATAGCCACGGTTTACAAAGAATGCATTCCTTAATATATAAATGTATTAGTTCATGAACAAACCGATTTTAGAATTTTAACCACTCAAGTGCGCAAACAGGTACGCATACTTAAGTACCCGGTATGAGTTTGGGTTTCACCAGTATGCAAATGGGAAAGCATACTTCCAAACACAGCAGAAATTTCCGGACCCAAACCCTTCGCCAGTACGCGTATGGGTATGTGTACTTAGGTACCCGGAATTCCACAACTACAAGTACGCATACGTGTATGCATACTATAGTTCCGGTCATGGATCACATACATGAAAGAATGCATAATATGTTCATAATCCAATGATGGTTAAGTATTCTAAACTCTATTTCAATCATTGAAACTTTCTTAGAGGATGAAAATAGCCGTTTTCACACACTATTAGCATCAAAGCAATTTTCAAGTTATTGAAATAATCATAACGAAACATTCCAAGTCTACACCAAATGATTGTATCACACAAACCATGTAAGATGTTACTCGGTGATTTTCACATGATCATCTTTTGACTTCCGTCAAGAATATAAGATAAACTTGGTTGAATCGAAAGCTTACGAACACATATTTCGAGAAATATGTAAGCGAGTTAAACTCAACTCGAAATCTCAAATGTGCATAATCGAATACTATATAGTAATATGACTTTTGTCTCAATATAGGAGATAGAGTAGAAATAGACTTTCCAAGTGATAGATGAGTTTTAGTCCCCACATACCTTTTGTTGATGAAGTTCCACAAGCTCTCCTTAGTAGTTCTTCGTCTTCAATTGATGAACGCCGTGAAGTCTAATGCTCAACTACACAATCTATCCTAGTCCGAGATATTACTATAAGTAGACTAGAAATCAAGACTTATAGTTTTGATCACTAACATTGACAAACAAGCTTGAGATAGAAACGCTTGCGAGTTCGACCGACCAGTGCTCTAAAAATAATTTTGACGCCCTGCGACAAACAATCACCATGTATCTTCTTTGTTCTAGGGTAGTGTAGGAATTTGTTTGATGTTGGTATTTTTTTTAGTACAATATTACATCTGGAGTCCAAATTTGTGCACCGGGCGCACATTCCAGCTCTGTTTATTGGTTTAAAATGTCTCATAAAACCACACTTTTTTTTTCTTTTCTGCTTTACTTTTATATATACCTTTTTTCTTTTCTGGAAATTAAAAAACACAACAATGAACGACTATCTTGGGCATCAAATTTTCTAGGTCTCTGCCTAAGCTTGATTGTCGTCTCCAGATCCATGACAATTGAATCTTCATCCATGAAACTCAATGATTTTATGCATATATTAATTGATATCTAAAAAACTGATCGAAATCTCATGATCAATAACAAAAGTAATTATGATCATATCATCTGAATGTCTTATAATTTTTATTGAATTCTTCTGTACTATCAATAATTCTAGGACTGAATCTCGGGGTTTCATCTTATTTTGAAACCGAATCTTGGTTTTGATGATGACATATTTAATAGTTATTATGTCCAAATCAAACGAATATCCGTCAATATTCTTTCATTCTGATTTTCAATTTTTATCAATTTAGAGTATATATTATTGAACCACGATCAAACTAGTTTAATAGGACTTGGCTTGAAAATCTTGTTGGAATATCCAATACAAAGGGGATATAAGATTGAAATTTATACTTTAAATGTGATATGCTATAAACTTCCATCAGAGAAGATAAACTGATCTCCATTAAAGGAAAAGAAAGCTTATTCTGGGTTGATTTCGGAAGTTTATATTTGGACCCTTTTTTTTAGAAAAAATTGTTTCCATTCTTTTAGTTTGAGGGCTGAATCATGCAATAATATAGCTAATCATCATCATGTAAGTCTGATTTACTTGATCAATAATAGTGAAAGGCCAGATTGTATAAGATGCATCTTGAAGATTTAGAGGTGCAGGGGAGAAGAAGAAAAATGTATTAATGTACTCTCACGAAGATCTAGTAATTTATGGGGAATCTTTATTATTTTTTATTTTTGACTTAATTTTAAGAATAAAAATGTGTGAAGTGAAAATAAGACAACTATAAAAGTAAAGCAGAAAAAGAGGGTGGTATGGTGAGATACTTTCAACAAATAGACAGAGCCGGAATGTGCACCCCGGTATTTAGGGGGTGCACAAATTTGGAATCTTACATATGTCTTTGTATACTAAAGCTACTAGTTTTTCACCCGTGCGATGCACGGGTCTGTTTCTTGTTTACGGAATATTAGACACTTGTTATTGATGTAAGTATGATAATCATTGTACAAATAAAAAATCAATAAATTAATATCTTAGTTTATGTGCAAATAAATAAAATAAACCAAAAAGGACTAAAACAAATATAAGTTCAAGGGAGGCATTGCAATGAAAAGAAACTTCTTCTTAGCATTCTTCCACATCCTTTTTGTGCCGGCCGTAAAGCATTCTTCTCAGTCCTGAATCTTAGCATTCTTCCATGTGCTCTTTTTCCTGGCCAAAAAGTATTCTTCTCTGTCTGTTAAGAAACGATTGTTTTCTTGGATTGTCTTGAATGTAAATCATTGTTTCATTATCTTGAGTTTCTTGTACTAAGAGTAATGTTTACATCGACAAACTCTCCTTGTTTAGAGTTTTCAAATTAAAGGCCTCCCTTTTTTATCTATTAAAAAAAATAGTGTTTTAATTTTTGGATTCTCTTAAAAAATATTGAAAAATTTATTATTTAATTTAATGTTTTTGGTCACTTAATTAAGAAAAATTATTTATTTATTATTTTTGGACATTGGAAATTTTAATTTTAATTAACCATTTTTTTTTGGTAATGTTATATTTTTTTATATTTATTTCTTAATGTTATAAGATTTAGTAATTTTAGGTAACTATTTTCTAAAATGTGTTTGGCCAAATAATATATTGTGGGGATAAAAAATTCTTTTCAAATTTTATTAGCTAAAATTTAAAATGGCGGGGCCAGAATCAACCAGAAGCTCTGGTTTGTGAGAGCTCTCGGAAAAACTATTTTTATAGAGAATTTGAACCAATGGGTCGGAAGTGAGCATAGTTTTGTATTCTTCTCAGAAGATTAACAGGGTTCAATTTTGGCTTGTATTTCATATATAGGTCTCGAGTGAATGTATATTGTTGTATAATTTTTAGAGATTTTATGGCACTCGGAGTACAACACCATTCTCTTGGTACATGCATAAGTGTCTGCTTGCATTAAACCCTTAAGAAAATTGATTGACTGCAAATATCATTTATTGGAACAAAATATCTTGATTATGATGAGCACAAAAATGAATAGAGAGACGATCATAAGTACAAAATGAACACTCTATTCATCTATAACTATAACTGCAAGAAAATCATCAGACGTGTGCATGAAAATTTAGCCGTAGCACATTGGTTCTACACTTATACTCCTTTGTTCCTTCAAAACCCACTTTATGTTGGCCTGAAACAACATTTTCAAAAAAAAAGTGTATCTACAAATTAATATTTAGATTAAATTAGATCAACAAAATCCAAATTAAACTAATTAACCCGAAAAATGGCCATAAAAGTGAACTTGTTATTACCACGTCCATGTACTGTGCATTATTTGATATTTTAGTTTGATAAAATCATAAGTACCATAGGAATAAAGTTAAGAAACAAAGATCACCATAGAAAAAAGATGCTCATTACCTCATTTATGCCTTCAGATTCAATCTTACTGTTCCAGGTTTGACTATGAGGGCAATTCAAGGAACAAATTATAAATATAGATCAACCAAAAATGCTGAACATTGAATTTGCAATTTCAGGCTTGCAAATCTTCATTTTAAAACACTTGCGGTAAATTTATAAATTTTAATTATGTCGCTTTAATCCTTCTCTAAATTTTGATATTCTTTACACTTGTAAACTAATATATATATATTATTCTTATCTTGTTGATCTACCCAGTCATTATGTGCCTTTACTTCGTCAGCATAATCGTCATTCGAGATCATGATGTATTATATTTTTAAAAAGATGCCATTCAACCTCTTGATTTTATAAATTCCTTCATCTCGATATGACATGCTATTATAATAATATTATTAGGGTAAAATGGATATCAATAAGGGATTTTCTTTGGTAACCTAATGACTTTCTTTTGCTTTTTTTTTCTCTGTATATAAATCTAAACATATTTTCACATGGAAATCATCAAACTTAGGAAAAATTAGAATTAAAACAACATAGTAAAAATAGAATCAAATACGATTAACAAATTATATATAAAGAGTATTATGAGAAACTATATAGTGGATAGGTATATCCTCTAGTTCGGCAAAATTAAAATTATGGAATGGAATATTTTCGTAGTCTTTGGTAACCACGGTAATACGTATTTGAACAATGAGATATAATATTCCATTTTGTAGGACATGCTTATATTTATCTTTGAAAATCGAAACTACGAAATCTGTCATCACTAATATATTTTGCTCCTGAAACTTATCCTTATTATTTTCATAATGACTTTTTGAAATAACCATATTGTTTTTCCTGTTAATTGTTTATTGGTTAGTCATACTCAGAAGAACCACAAAAAGTTAAGAATACTTGGTAGGAACTAACTTATGTTTGTGGAGCAAAATCATGTTGAACTGGAAATATTCTTTTTTGGTGGAAGCTTTAGCTGCTTTGCTTAATGTGTATGAAACTGGACTTCCATTATGTGTGAGTATTAGTAACTCGCAGATTATTAAATCCAGAGTTGTACATATGTAGCGTGTACATAAATTATATATATATCAATTGTAATTAAATCTGTGAATTTGCATGAATTATAATATACATGTGGTTTTAAACTCGTCAGTACATTGCGTTCACGTCAATGATTTATATTGTACTCGGAATTCTAATGTATTGAACAACAGTGTTTCATTTCAGCATCACTAAACAAATGGATTCAAATTAAGTAAATATATCAAGATCGATTGAGTATATGTATCTTGGAACTATAAGACGAATCCCCAAATTATCAGAATAACCCTCGAACCAATGTGTTTTAAGAGAGCATAAGAGTGATACTAAATGATAAATGAACTTATATTATACAGTGAATCATATACTTTTATATACACATATATATATATATATATAATTTGAATCCATATTATATATATATATATATATATAATTTTTCTTGAAAAATTGGGAGAGCGAAATGCTTCAAAAAGAAGAAAAAAAATTAAGTGAGTTTACATATGAATACACCCAGGAACTGTATAATATGAACTTATGAATTGAGTGACTCTAATATGTGTACTCGTAAATTGTAAGATGAATTACCTTAGATTGTGTGGTGGATAATAATTTAAGTTTATTATCCACACATACATCATTTGCTTGAAATGATCTTTAAGTACCATGACACGCATAAAAGTACAGTGCACAACTTTCATTAGCTGCATGGATGCGCATTTTTGGAGCAACACAATCAACTTTCTTTACAATTTACAACATTTGTAACTTTGGGCCGTCATTCATGCTTGAGTTTACTCGATTAAAAACAATGTTAAATGTCCCATTTTCCAAATATTCTTGAACTCTAAATTATTAATCATTACATATAGATAGGAGCGATTTCCCTGGTCTGATCTGATAATTTAGTACAACTATGGTGCACAAAACATGTTTTAGTTTTTGTCTACCCATGTTTGATCCTCTATATCATTCCTTGTATTATTTTTTCCCTAATATGTCTTCCCAAGAGATGAAGAGATGGTATGTATTGTTCTTTTAGCAGAACCCGCTTCCAAAACTCTGGGAATTAGAGGTGGATGCTGAAGAATACCCCAGAATAGGTACGATCGCAAAAAAAAAAAAAAAAAAAAAAAAAAAAAAAAAAAAAAAAAGTCTAAAATCCAGTATTAAATTACAAAATTACAAAGACCCTGCATGACTTCACTTTTGTGTTCCATCAGTACAGAGGAATGAATAATCAAAAGGAAAGTCTAATATATAAGGGAGATCACAATACAACAAAAAGATAGTAGTACTATAACAAAGAAAGTTTGACCCCACCCTTCTTGACTGTCCTTGTGCCAAAACTTGTGGTTATAAGAATAAGAATTATTTGATCCGACTATTATAATAGAACCATTCTGGATTCAAAATTCATATAGCATAGTTAAAAAATACTCTTGATAACAAAAAGGGTCATGCAAAATGAGAGAATAATTGGTATACATCAGTATATATAGTTTAAAACATAAGTATTACATCAATGGACAAATTACAAAAATGATTCACTATGAAAAACTAAGTATCAACCCACTTTGGATATCAGTTTGAGCTTAAAATTTAGAAAAAACACAAGCACCAAGAGATGAAATTAAAAAGGAGTACAGTAAATTGTGGAAAGAGTACTGAACATAACAACAGTTGCTATTATTTTCCCCCTTAAATCTTAATATAAATATTGGCTATTGTTTAACAAAACTGATGAAATAACATTACCTTAAAGTTTAACAAACATGATGAAATAACAATACCTTAAATCTTGTGATCAGAACCCGACCAGCTTGAAGCGAAAGTTTTTTTTCATTTGCTCCATACAAAACACAACACCAACAAAATCGATTACAATTAAGAGTTCTTGGGATAAGTAGTGCATTACAAATGGTGGTTTAAGCATCAAAAAAGGAAGATTATTCTGCGCAGCAAAAAAACCAAAAAATCAAGAGAAATCTTACCACTTCTAATGTTTCATACGTACTACCGGAGAAGCAACACGCAGGGAGGAAAAAAGAAGAAGCAATCGACTGCATTGTTTCCTAAAAGCTGCAAACAAAACAATAGAGGCGTATCATACAACAAAACCCGACATTTAAAAAAAAAAAATTAAATCTAGAAGCAAATGGGGTTTGGCTTTTGCTCCAACGCCTTATATAGAGAAAAACAATTTTTGAAAATAATGTCGATCTGAATAAATGCAGAATTTTATTATTTTCGGCGTGTATATCTTACTTGTTGTATTATTCTTTGAATAATTGGCAAACATTCTTATTTAATCATTTAAAACGCTAGTATATTAGGTAAAAAGGACCCTTTTAAAGATTTGTTTTTCTATTTTATAAAATATTATCTTAAATAATATTCTTTTAAATCTGAAATTACCTAAGTTAGAATTATTTGTTAGTTATAAATACACCAACCAAATCACACGTGAAGATTTTCAACTCCAAATTATGTTTATTTTCCTTTTTTTCTTTCTTTCTTGAGAAATGAAATATAATATTTTTTAGATGGCCATATTTAGTTGTAATAAAAATTTGTCCAAAAATATTTGAATATATCTTGCACGTTTAGGAATATAATTTTTTTATTATGGATTTAACCATTTTTAGAAAATTAAAATCGAAATTCATCCATTTTGTCTATTGTATTTTTTTTAGTAACGTTTTATGTTCTCCCATTCTCAAATTTTTGCTTAGTATGTATTGTTCATCACAATTTTCTATTTAATAATTTATATTTGATTATTGGGCAGGATGAACGATCATTTTGTTTTGCATTGAAGGATGCAATGTTCGATCTAGATGTAAGTATTCACAAATCTATGTATTTAAATTATAAATTTTAATCATTGAGTGGAATTTTATCAAAGCTTTTTTAATCTTTTAGAACTATAATTATAAATCACAGTTAGTGTTCGATTAAATTAGTTAGTGGTTTGAAATTGTAATTAAATTGGTTTAATTTTAATAAATGTAATTGGACATTGGACATTTGATATTCTTTTAAAATTTATGTTTTATGATTGATTTAATTTTTTTGATAAAATCATGATGAACAATACTGATATGATTTTATTTCCATCTTTTTATGAATCTTAAATATATTTAGAATAATTTTTTAATATATTTTTGGCAACAGCTTGATATTTATGGTTTAGTTGTTTTAGGTAATTTTGTTTTTGTTTCATGTGAT